>QGOH01006319.1:0-22892 GCA_003313155.1 Boletus sp. MG95
AACCATGGAGAGGCAGTTGTACTGAGAGAGCTAGGAGGCGGAACGGGGGTGTTCTTGGTCGCAATCTCGAAGTACGATAGCCAACGCTGAAGATTGTCGGCATCCAGATGAATGTCTCCAACTTTGACTTGATTGTGAACGCTGCGCGGCTCAATGGTACCGTCTCTTGGGCTAAAGCGGGCCGAACCACTGACAAGAAACGACCCGGGCGAGCGCAGTATTGTCCCACCCCCGGATATGCCTGAGATTTTGGGTCAGTACGAACCAGACAAGTTCTCTGTTCAACATACCCATCTGTACCAGACTATCCGATGGGATAAAACCGTGAACGTGTCGTACTACGAGATCATACGAGATGGAACCCGTCATCCGTCCTAACGTATCGTTCCAGGTGCGGGTCCAAACACGTTGGAACCCATTGGAAAGACGTGACTTCCAAGCGCCCATTGCAAGGGCTCGTGCGCTCAAGACCTGGTTGCTGGAAGGAACATAGTCTCCGATCGGGTGAAACTGACGGCTCTGAACGAAGGAAACATGACCCTTGAATGCAACGTTCTGTGCAACGAACTGGACTTGAGGGGAGCCAACATATGAGACAACCGCTCGGTCGACATCTACTTGGACTGTTTCCATAAGCCTTGGGATGAAACGAATGACTTGCTGGAGCATTGCAGTTACGACGAGGCGGATGACCGGCCCAACCGCAGGACCAAATATAACATACAGGCGTGATATCACGGACCATAAGTACAGCGCCAGAGGCGATGGCGAAAGGTCCGCGAGTGTGAGTCCGCGTCTATGGGTCGCGCGTGGGGGGGACGGACGAGGTGGCGGGGGAGGCTCGATCTCCAATTTAAAGCCTTCAATCCGGAAGGATAGTCTTCTGGGTCCATCATCTGCGGAAGAACGGTAGAAATATACAAAACGATCGATTCGCCAGGTCCGGCTGCCCTTGCGAAAGTATAGACCGCGAATGGAGCGCAAGCTGACGCTCCGGACTCGAATATGGCTGGAGCAGCGCATAAGGACGTAAGGCGCGAGATAAACACGAGCAATGTATAAAAATAAAAGCACGCCAAGAGGCCAAGAGGCAAGTAAAATCCAGGAGGACGTGCTTGTCGGCCATTCGAGCAACAACAGCAAGCCAACAGCAAGACTGGCTAAAAGTAACCGGGAGTGGAACTGAACGGACGGCATTGCTGGGGGATGGTTAACGCGCGTGGTGAGTGAACCACGGCCAGGAGTAATGTAAAGAAAGGAGTGTTGGAGGGGTGGTGAATGTCAAGGTGCAACTTGAGTTGCAGTCTCAGCGCGGGCGATCCTGTAACGCACGTGATTCAGATAGAACAAGAGAAAGGCATGTTGCGCAATGCGATATATCATAGTTGTACATAGCACACGGCGCCGACGCATATCTTTCTCATAGAGTAAAAGTCGCAGTCTCAAAACACCATCTGATGAGGGTACTGGCCCTTTGTTAGACCGAAACTGGCTTTCAGGTACTTGGCCAAGTTCTCCTGCTTCTGAACAGCCGCAATGACGACCTTGTCAACCTTCTTCTGGTCAGAGGACTTGGCTTCCGGGAAAGGCTCTTTTGGTTTGGGCTTGCCCTCCTCAAAGAACTCAGCCTCTGCAGAAGATGTACCCTTCACGAGAGCCTTGGCAAAGTATGCATCATTGATCTTGGGGTCGACCTACCGCGACGATCAAATCAACGTGTTGATACGTTGTGTTTTGCTGGCAAGTTGGCAAGACACCCACCTCGAAACCTGCCAAGTCGACCTTCGTCGATGTAGCGATGACATACGCTTGGTTCACCCTCCGCAGGGGGACACCGTTGATCTTGTAGGGACCCGTCACCAACAACAACCCACTCTCCAGCTGCTTCAAGAACACCACTCTCTTCCCCCTGAAACGACCAGCAAGCACGATGAGGACGGAGCCTGGAACGATAGATGGGCGGAGCTTGGTAGGTTTGGGCGATTTGCGGCTTTTCTTTGATTGACGAACGTCGTCCGCGGGGTAGTGGCGGGGTGCCTTTGACGTGGGCACGAGACGGGTGTTGCCGTTCTTCTCGCCGCCAACCTGGACCTCTTTGGTTGCAGGACCTTCTGGCTCGCAAGTTTGGAGGCCCTTCAGGCTACGGCGAGCAGCGGCCTGGGGGCGCCGTGCGGGAATACCGGGTGCAAGCTGTTTGCTACGGGCCATCTGAAGACGCAGGGGTGAGCAGGGGTAGCCTCGATACATCTAAAGTGCCAACGAGACATCCAACGGAAATAAACCTTCCACCAAATGAAGGGTGGTGCACGAGTACGTCGGCTGGGATATGTCTCTCTGGGCTGAACGAAATCGCACTCACTGATCGTTAGTCTTGAGGCTTTTTGTTGTGGGGGACGTCGCTCGCCACGGTGAAGGTATGCGCTGATGGATGGTGTGTCGGAGTTTGATCTGTGGGAACTACAATCCCGATATATCACCCCCCCAAGTTGTAGTAGTGCAACTTTGGCCCTGATATACCGCCTCGACGATACCCACTTCATAGCCATGTCTGTCAACGGAACTTTGGAAGGTGTGAAAAGTTTAGCGCTACTCATATATCTCCCCCTCAACTTACTGAAAGAGAAAGATCCCCGCATGGTCATCTGGTTTGACATCGACAACACCCTCTATTCTGCTAGTACCAAGATATCGCATGTGATGGGCGAACGGATCCATGGTATGTTCGCTCGCAATAGATACAGACTATTCTTGAAGGTATTTTCTGGAGCATACTTCGTCTCCCTGGGCATCGATGAAGACGAAGCGTCGGAATTGCATCACAAGTACTACAAACAATACGGACTTGCTCTACGCGGTCTCACGCAGCACCACGACATAGGTAATTGCCTCCAGCAGTGGCACTTTATTTGTAACGATAGACTTCCTGCTGCTCAGACCCCCTTGATTTTGATCAGAAATGTGATGGCACCCTCCCTTTGGAGGAATGTATCAAACCGGACCCAAAGCTGAGGAAACTGTTCGAAGACCTAGACAGGACAAAGATCCGTGTTTGGGCCCTGACCAATGCATACAAAAATGTACGTCCTGCAGACCGAGAGTTGGAATGAATCCTAATAAACACACCAGCATGCCAATCGGGTGCTCAAGATCTTGAATGTCCAAGATCAGATAGAAGGACTTGTCTACTGCGACTACGAGCAGCCATACTTTACTTGCAAGCCGGAGCCGGAGTACTTTCACAACGTAAGGATTCGCCCCATTTTTTGACCCTGGAACTGCTGACCTACGGTTACTATTTTGATAGGCAATGAGGATCGCTAACATTTCTGAGCCCTCAAAATGCTTATTCATAGACGACAGTAAGGCAAATGTGATTGCTGCCAAAAAGCTGGGGTGGGGTCGATGCGTACACTTCCACGAAACGGGATTAGACGTCGTGGAAGGCGGGAGGAAGAAGACATTAGGAGTCGATGGTGACTCAGCTGCGGATGCGGAAGGAATTGCAGTGATCAGTGATTTAGAAGAACTTAGAACGATATGGTCCGACGTCTTTTCCAGCTGATGGTACGTGGATGTAAATATCCAGATGAGTAGCTAGTACATACAAGAAGGCAGGTAAATAAACGACCACTGTCAAAATAACATAACGGCCACGACTTGAGATGCTTCATTTACCTCTAATATGACCCCGTCGTAACTGTACAGTCCTGCGTGAATGTGTGAACAAGCCCCTGATGACAAGGTACTGATCTTACTGGAAGTGGCGCTCGGCAGCGTCATGTTATCCTCATATTCAGTACGATCGTGCACCATAGATGGTGGAGGATCCCTCGGACTGAGGAAGTGACTGATCGCTTCAAACTGAGATACTTAACACAGTGGAAGATCGAGAGAGATCGAGTCCCTCACTTTGTCTGTAAAGCGCATCCTTGGAGGTGAATCTGACCCAATTGAATTACATCCTGAGTAAGTGTAAGATGTTACTGACCATCTTCGTCATCCTCTGGTTTTCCCTCTAACTCCCATGGACAGCGCTTATATTGTTGGAATAAAGGGGAGCCCGGCTTAACACGACCCACTTAACTCAAGCAAACAAAAGCCGAAGCTTGTTGCTCACCACGTTGGAGTGTAGTATGATCTTGCGCACCAAGTGAGTTTGACCGGAAATTAGGAAGTCGATACCATGACTAAAATAATTATAAAAGTCTAATGACTATGACAAGAGACCATCCATCCGAAGACACATGACTTACAATCTGTGCTCTGGCTTTCGTCTTCAAGCTGCGGGCTGGGTGAATGAATTGCCATTCGTTCGTCATCTTTATAATATATTCTCGATGGTGTTCCCAGATCAATATTGAGATCCTGTGCTGTTGTTTCACCCAAGCGGACGCGGAGAGACAAGGTAGAGGGACCAGAAGGGCCATAGAAGTGGAGGACGACACCACTGTTAATCTGTAAATGCAGGATAGAAAGGACAAGGACATGCAGACATGATTCACTCCTACCTTGACAATAGCTCGCGAGATATCCCCGTGCATCATTGGACAAAGAGTAACCTCGTCAAGAGGATCACGCCCCCCATCCTGTGCATCCTTCTGCGTGACGATGATACGCTTGACCTCTTTCGATCTGTTATCTGGGATTGCATGGGACGAGCTGCCTTTGAGCCCTTCACTGATAGTATCATCGTCAAAACTGAACCAGACACCCGGATACCTTAACTCGTCTCCTGGATACGTTGGGCCAAAAATTCGGCTAATTTGGATCTTGACCAACGGCTCATCGCCGGAACATAGGACGGAATCTTTGTATCGTAGCGCTATTGAGGGATGAGGATCCCTTGGCTTCCTCAAGCAAATTGTGTGGAGTCGCTGATGATAAGCGGAAAAGAGCAGGTCAAAGTACGGACGCAGATGGAGTACTATTGGAGTTGTGGACGCATTTTCTGGGTCGAATTTGACCTCCACTTGGGGGAACAGGTGCTGCAGCGTTCGCAGGGTGGAAATGACTGACCAGAGAGATGAACCTAGGGGTACATCATCAGGTGGAACTGCAGGGTTGGCAAGAACGCAGTCACGGACCTAGTTCGAATATCCCTATGCCTGATCCCGGTCTTATGTCGAGGTCCAGAGTCGAGAGCATGATCAATGTTGCGTGTCGTCCTGTCAGGCTGTTAGAGAGACGCGTCCTAATTTGCTTCGAGTCATGTGACTGCATACGCGACTCGGAGGTGTCTCGCAGGAATCATAGTCATGCCAGACATGCGGCAACTATCGAAAGACATCGAGAGGCACAGTGAGCACCGCACTTGTCTCAGCATCCCGTTCGTTTTCATCTGCTTGGATCGCCACCACCATGTTAGTTCGAGTAGTCTCCACTTTTTCTGTCAATTTGCAGCCTTGTTTTTACATGGAATACGGTAACGCAGCTAGTATACATGCTTCGACACCATCAACTTCTGCCAGTGTTTACCGGGTTGGAGGAGTTGCTATGCGCTATGCATGAATTAAATTGCCAAATTTCGGGTGTCCCATGCCCCAAGTGTGCCGCCTAAAAGCTTGTCATCCTCCGCTACACTCGACATTATGACTGACGCACGCCAGCGAATCACAATAAAGGTTCGGTGCGCCTCTATATGATCCCGAATGCTCCAATCAGTTTTTCCAGGTCTTTCGCAAGTACAGTCACTCACTTGGGCCCGAAGCCTTACAGTTCCTGGAGGAGGTCCTCGATCGTCACGAAATCGCGGACGAAGAAATCGAGTTTTCCATCGAGACAATTGCCAGAGAGTATAATAAACAAGATGGTGAGGTATCTAGCTTTCGTGTTCGGGTGTGTTCCTGAGTGTCTCGTGCAGACGCTGCCATGAAGGTATCTCTACCTATCCTCCAGAGAGTATACGACGCACTTCAAGATCAAGGCACCGGTGATCGCGCCGAAACAGAGCTGCTTGATCCTGAAAGTCATCTATATGTAGTTGATGCTTTCGAAATGCCAGCTTGGAACTGGTCGCACGAACGGGGGACTTTCGAAAGGTATGCCTTTTGCTGTGTTCTCTGTTTCATCATCATAAAGTTCGAAGGTCCTCTGTACCACCGACAATGTCTGGTACAGCAGAGTCACGCATAACTTCCGCCCGCAACAGGTTTCATATCATTAAGCAGAGCATACTACGCAACGAACACTTTTCCCCTTCTACGCTACCCTCTCGTGATCGGGAGCATCTCGTGACGGTATGGTCAAGGTAACGATATCGAGCGAGATATATTCCCATAAATCTTGAGACAGTTAAAATCGACAAAACAGCTTCTGGGCAGAGCTGGAGAAAGGTTCTTGCTCCTTGGCATGCTCGCGCATAACATGGAAGGGAAGCTATCCCTTGAGGATGCTGATGGGAACGTTGTGCTAGACGTATCCAAGTTGGTAGGATTGCCGGTGTTATCGTTTAGCTCGAGATATTTACTTTGACCAAGGACGACCCCGGCGAGGGATTGTACACCGAAGGCTGCATTGCTCTCGTGGAAGGCGAGTATACGGAAGAAGGTACCTTGGAAGTGATAGCTATGGGTCAACCCCCTTGCGAAGATCGTGAGACCGCTCGGTAAGTCATTTTTGCGATGAGACGCAGAAAGGGCACTCACTTTTGTAGCTCAATCTATGGTCACATAGACTTTCTCGGCAAAGGTTCAACTACCCTGCTGGAAGATGTACGTTGAATTTCGTCATTGCAACCCATGGCTAATCTGCATCCAGTCAAACTATGCTCGCCGTGTTCGAGAGGAGCTTTCAGATACCTACTTCTTTTTCTTGTCTGATGTCTGGCTGGACAATCCCAAAACCTTCATTGGGCTTCAAAAGATGTTCGACAACTGCATTGAAAACAACTTTATACCCCAAGTGATTGTCATGTGTGGGAACTTCACCAGCCGATCAATTATCCAAGGGAGTGGGCAAGATATTCAGCGATATCATGGCATGTTAGAATCTACTTTAAAGTGCATCAAGGACTGAAATATACCACACAGAAAATTTTGATTCCCTTGGTCAACTCATTGCCTCATACCCTCAGATCACTCGTACAACTCACTTTGTCTTTGTTCCGGGTCCGCTTGATCTGACGAGCAACGTGACTCTGCCACGGAAACCGATACTTTCCTCTTTCACGTCCCAACTTAGGGCGAAAGTCCCAAAGGTACACTTTGCGAGTAATCCTTGTCGCTTGAAATTCTTTGCGCAGGAGGTCGTGATTTTCCGTGAAGATACCATGGCGAGGATGTTGCGAAATACAGTAGAAGTCAAGCCGAACGTCACGGGGGAGGACTTGAGAAGATATGTATGCTGTGTTATTTGATCTTCCCCTCGGTCTACACTGAGTAGGCGCTCCGTAGCTCGTGCAGACAATCTTGGACCAAAGTCATCTGACACCGTTGACGTCCCAAATCCAACCAACATTATGTGATTATGATCACGCGTTGCGCCTGTATCCATTGCCGACAACTGTAAGATACCCCAATACTATTCAGGCTGCTTGGCGTTGGACAGCATTGTTTCAAGGTCGTCCTCGCCGACAAATACGAAAAGTACAAATTGACCTATTCTGGTTGTCATGTTTTCAACCCCGGGAGCTTCCTTGCAAAGTCTGTTGCGTTTTCAACTTACTGTCCAGCGGAGACCAGCTCAGAAGAAGGTGTCATTGACATGGATGCGGAAGACTGAAGTGCGCGACGATGTGTACTCGTAGTACTACATAATGTTAGTACTGAGAGCAGAATGTAAGGCCCACTGGCATCCTACTGGCATTCCTGGCATCCTGTCGACATATATATACCCCGACACACTTGATAGAGCAGTAGTCACCCTTGTACCCGTACCCCGTAGTTTCCCGTATAGACCGTGGTCCAGTTCTGTTGTCCGCGCGCCTCAGTGTTTCCCGCCGTCGGCCACGGCGGGTCTTCCACAGAAGTTTGACGCGTCGGGTAAATGACCTCAATCTCCACCTGAATTCAGTCGATGTTGGCACGCTATGCTGCTCGTCCCGGCTGCATCCTCCGCAGAGCCTGCCAGCAACCTCAGTTGGGTCTCTGCCTGAATCGGCCCAAGAGGACCTTTGCCAATCTGGACGTTCTCAAAGATGGTTTCCTTGACCTTGCAACCGCCCTTCCAATTCCTCCATCATGGCCCGCATATTCCACCACAATCATCCTTTGCACAGTGCTCACTCGACTTGCATTTACCGTTCCCTTCTCAGTATGGGTGAAGTCTTACGCATTGCACTTCCTCCAATTCTCCACTGATGTTGTGCAGTCCAAGCGAAGACAGTGGAGGGCCGAAGAACAGGTTTTACCTCGGCTGCAGTCAGAGGGGCCGGTGATTGCGAAAAGGGTGCTCGAAGATATGCAGAGGGAGAAGGTGAGAGGCACGAAGGAGGAGCTACAAACGATCCACCGTACCAGAATGAATGAAGCCGTATGGTTCTATTGCTATGTTTCATAGACGCAAACTGAACTCGTTCCGCCATCAGGTTGCAGCCCGCCGGAAGGAACTGTTCGCAGAGTATCGTTGTCAACCTATGGCGACGATGGTCATACCACCCTTCACTCAGTTGCCTGTTTTCGTTGGGTGCTCTGTCACGCTTGCACATATATCGCAGCATCCCACACCCCTTGACTCCGAGTCCTTCTTTACTCTCTCCACGCTCGTACATCCCGACCCAACCGCGACCCTACCGATCGCACTCGGTTTCATTACGTTGGCAAATGTGGAGAGTTCCAAGTGGTTCATGACAGACCAACAGCGGGAGCGCGAAGTTAATGTGCAAAAGTGGAAGGAGAGGAAGATCGCAAAAGGCGAGCGGGTGATCGAACCGCAGAAAATTATCAAGTCCGCTCTCAGATTGGTATCTGTCGGGCGAATCCTCATTGCAACGATGGTTCCTGGGGTAGTATCACTGTCTTTGTGCTGTCGGTATTTCTGACTCATCGAATTTGCAGAGTGTTGTCTTGTACTGGGTAACATCAGCTACCTTTGGGCTTGTACAGACCTGGTTATTCGACTACTGGGAGTTACGAAGGAAGAGAAGATTGGGAGCGGTAGCTTCCTCTTTTCCGCCGTCTGCACCACCGTCGTCTTCTTCACTGGTTTCCTCTCCTGCCGCCAGCCAGCGGCGTAAAAAGTAGACCCTTTGGTAAGTGTCTGTTCTCTTCAGGGAACCGATGACGACAAAAAGTGGTTCGAGGGCACCCTCCATCTCTCCTTGGCGAGCAAGTGGTGCCCGATGAATATTCCTTGATCTAATCTGATTCCATCCATTCTATCCGACCGAGACCTCTATGCTGACTCGAATGCGTTCCTTGAATACAGCGGTCAGCCGCGCGTGACTGCGTGTCGTTGTGATAGAGATGCTCATTCCGGTTGGTGCTAGTAATACCATTTCGCTTGTCGGGGGTCGTATGTACAGCCACTAGCATACACTCTTCGCTATGATCAATTACATCTTGCTCGTATCACGACAAGGCTCGTCCCAAATTCATGGAAAAGGCCACAAGTAACTTCTCACATTGCAACTTTTCATCAGGAAAAGTACGCCTTGCAAAATGGTTTACAACAATGGCTCCGAAAGCCAAAGCCAAGATCGTCAAGGACGTCACCCAGCTGGTCTTGGCTCGACGCACACGAATGTGTAACTTTTTAGAGTACAAGGGTGAGTTATATCGAGTCCTTCCGCACTGTTTCTGTGATTGACTAGGACGGCGGGGATGTGGATGTGTCCGGTTGGTTGTTTCGCCAGACACGAAAGTTGTTTACCGGAGATATGCCTCGTTGTTCTTTGTCTGCGGGATCAGCTCATGCGACAACGAACTCATAACACTGGAGATCATCCACCGTTATGTGGAGGTCTTGGACAGATACTTTGGAAATGTGTGTCATCCCCTTCCTTCCTCACCCGTTCGAAAAAAAGCCTGACCGCGTGCGACCGTGACAGGTATGCGAGCTGGATCTGTAAGTTATAAGGTTCAACGAATTTATAGGACGCTTCGTGACCGTTCTTGAAGCATATTCAACTTTCAGAAGGCGTATGCCGTAGGTGCTCTTTCGTATATACCACGCAGGCAGCTTACGCGCCCTATAGATCTTGGACGAACTTATCATAGCTGGAGAAATGCAAGAGTCCTCGAAGAAATCTGTCCTACGTGTGGTCTGTCCGCAGTACCACAGCTCGCGATTTCTGTTACTCACTGTCCCCCGCAGGTCGCACAATCAGACAGTGTAGAGGACCAGGAGGGCGGCGATGATATAATGGGGCGTTTGGCAGCACGCAGCGGTTAGATGCCCTTCCTCTGCATCCTGTTGTATTCCATGAACATGTCTTATCAAGGCGCAATGATCCGTTGAAACTCAATGTTCATTCTGCGGACGAGCACCGACGAGACCCCGGTAAGCCCCTGCGCAGCACATGCACTAACAGCTAATAGAGTCCAAGGGGCACATTGCTCAATGGCAACCAAGATGCAGCAGCATATGAGTATATGGATGCAGTAGTCTACAGTATGATGGATGGATGCAAACAGGCTATGAATCTGGTGTTGTAGTCTTGTTTTTTGCTTTGTTTAGAATATGCCATCGTACAAGGTCGAGAGTTGCGACGGAGTCTTCTACTGAGGAATGGCCAGTGGCTCCATCTCCAGTTTGGATTGATATTCCGAGGTATTCCTTCGCTCTGAGCAATCACGTTAGTAAGTGCTGAGAACACGAGCGCGAGATGGTACGGACAGATCCCTTAAAGCTCGCCTATATGGTGGTCCAGCTCGGTGGGGAAAAAGGATCGCAGTATCGACACATTGATGATGTACCATGCGCAACGTCTTGAGATCATTCTCTAGAGCATGTCCAATGATGATGGTCTCGGAATTAATGAATGCGTCAAGCGATTGTCGTATCAAAGGAAGCGTCAACGATGCCTTTTGGTGTCCCTCCTTCATGATGCCCGAAAATCGGGTGTTGTAGTCTCTGGGAGGACGTCAGGCCGGAATGGGCACATTGCAGAGTAAGATACTGACACGACCTCGACCCCATCATCCATCCGGACTAGTTCGTCGAAAATCTCGGTCCCAACACCATCGACAACTGAGACTCGGGCCACACGCATGCCACCTGTCGTGTAAAACATCTCGCAATCTAGGGCAACGACATCGAGGGCCGTGTCGGCAGAATTGTCTCCGTCGCGGGATTTTGGGGGTCGTGTGAGCGAAAATGGTTGACGGAGGTGAAGATCCCTTGGGTCCGATTCATAAAAAACGTGAAATCCTCTCGAACAACCGTCCTCGCTTGTGGTCTTTGAACAACACGAGTACACGCGTAGTTTCTCACCTTGCAGGTAAGGTCCGGACACGAACGACGACACGAATATCTCGGACGCACCATTGATCGTTTTGCTGAATGGTTTTCCCCAATGATATGTGCACTCGTCGTGGACAGGGGTGTTGCTGACCATGTAGGGCTGACCACAACGTTCACATTTTGTGATCTGGCCGACTGCGTGTGGCCTTGATCCCCCCTCACCACCGGGTATTTCGGTTACATAACCCCACTGTTGCATGGTATCTGTGGTCATGACAAGGTGGGTGAGAAAAGAACGGGTGAGACGAAGTGCGTCGAGTTTGTTCCGTGCTTCTGCGCGCGCTGCGATATCCTCATCGGTGCCGACAGAAGGATGGGAGATGGAAGTAGGGATAGGGCGTTTCTTCAGAGAAGCGATTGAGTTTATGACTGCCTGAGAAGAGAGATGAGACGGGGGAGATGGGCAGGATCTTGAACGCGCACATTGCGATAAGTGAGCTTTGTCGAGTTCTTTTGTATTTGTTCTTCTTGGCGCAGGGCATGCTCGGAGGCGAGAGTTGGGTTTGAAGGCAAGAGGTTTCCGTACAAGACGACAAAGTGGTCGTAGAGGCTTTTGAGCATGGCCTATGGGGGACGGTCAGTGAAGGATCTGGCAAGGGGAGCAGCCATCGCGAACCTGGCGGACAGGCAAGGCCACTCGTGACTGTGCGGCATTGGCTCTGAGGACGGGCGCACCGGTCTACGCGTGTCTGGGGAGTGAGAGTGTGGAAGCACGAGGAACCACAGGACGCACGGATGATTGGGAGTGGGTGGGAAGGGCGACCGGCTTTGAGGCGGATGCGGTTCTGAGACGCTGTGGAGGGGGCTCCGAGCGGGAGGTGGAGGCGGTGAGCTCGAACGGTCTCTTTGCGGGGACGGTGCGTGGAGGGGCGGGTGCGGGTGCGGGTGCGGGTGCGGGTGTCGCGATGGGGTCAGACGGTGTTGCGATGAGCTTGGTGTGCAGTGCAGCGTCGGGTGCATGCGAGAACGGACAGAGCGTCGGGGTGGTGCAGTCTGGCTTGCGAGGACATGGCAGCGACTGGAACAGTCCCAGTGTCGAAAACATGGGGTAGACAAAGAAAAAACAGGATCTCGTAGTTCGTCGTCCTCGACGTTGGGCGCGCCCGCCGCTTCGTCGCGTCGCGTACGTCCGAGACCGTCAGCGCTTCCTTACATAAATAGCGCGGGTCAAACTCTTCTTGCCTCCTCATGAGCATGAACCACCACCAGCCGGGCTTTTGGTCTGACCTCAAGTCCTCAAAATGGGTCATCAATCCTGGTACTTCATTCCCCCGTCCTCCCGTTCACTCAAACTCATACACAGCCAGCTTCCTCCATCAAACTCCTCCTCATACCCGTCATTCTCTACATTAATTGGGAGGTCCTTGCCCCCTTCGTCGCCCAGGGCATCCCAAACCCGTTTCGGCCTCTTTTCTTCATCTCTCACCCCATCCCCTCCTCCCCGCACTCGGACATTCGGTACAGAAAGGGTTATCTTGATCTCGTCTTCATTGCATACTACATCGTCTTTTTCTCCTTCGTCCGCCAGATCGTCACCGTCCGCATCTGTCATCCTATAGCGCGCTATTTCGGTATAAAACACCTCGTAAAACTCGACAGATTCGGTGAACAGGGATATGCTGTCGTCTATTTCGCGACCATGGGCGCTTGGGGCTATGTGGGTACCATATATCCTCCCCTCCAACTCCCCTCGTAACTCTCCCACGTAGCGCATCATGTCCCAATCCCCAACATACTGGTACCAGACGGAGCACTTTTGGCGAGGTCACCTCCGTCTTTTCGGGTTTACTTTCTCTTCTGACACCTCTATCCATAGATTATCCTCACTGGGACATGACACCTGACTTGAAGCGATACTACCTCATGCAATCTGCTTACTGGTGTCAACAGCTTATTGTCCTTCTTCTCCGTCTTGAAAAACCACGCAAGGACTATGCCGAACTCGTTACCCACCACTTTGTCACGCTCTGGCTCGTTGGGTACATCTACCGCTTGATTCGACAGGTTCACCACTCACGTTGCCTCGCAGTTGGAGTTATCTCATCAACATGACGCTCATTGGTAACGCGGTATATATGAGTATGGATATTCCGGATGTCTTTCTTGCTGTGAGTGCCTTCCTAGTCTCCCCCCCCCCTCTTTTTTCTCACTACTCGCGATAGTTCTCCAAGATTCTCAACTACTTGCAACTCACTCGGGCGAAACTAGTTGCTTTTATAATATTCCTTTGCATGTGGACGTCAGTCATACCCCTTGTCCGTTTGCGTGTGGTTATCGATGTGTTTGTGACAGATACTTCCGGCACTATTTAAATATCATAATACTCTGGTCGGTGTGGTACGAATTCGACCTAGTTCCGTGAGTACTATCACCATCTTACCTTCATAGCACCTCTAACCTCCAAAAGTGAAGCCAACCGCGTATGGGCACCGGAGACAGGCGCCTGGCTTGTTTGGTGGATGAAGTATCAAATTTTTGCTCCCCTTCTACTACTCCAGATCCTCAACTTATTCTGGTACTACTTTATTTTGCGCATTGCTCTGAGGTCTGCCATGCCATACTGTTATGTTACATATCTGACATAGGTTTATAGGTCCCTAAATCCCTCTACCATGACGGATGATAGATCAGACGACGAGGATGAAGGTGATACTGACGGTCATGTCGACCACGAAAAAAAAGAGTGAACGCTTTCTTGCGAGTGACCACACATCTTTCAAGACTACAATCTGAACGCTCTGATTTTGTCTCTCGTATACCCACATCATATCGTACAGTAGACGTTTTGAATTGAACACTGCGCGACCCAGCTTCCTCACTCCCCATCATCGGGGTTACTGTCTGGAACGGTGGACTGAGTCGTGTCGATGATGGGTCCAAATACACCTTCTTGATCGGAAAAGTCGTCGTCCTCTTCCCAAGTGTCAAAGTTCACCCTGACGCCCGCGCCCGTCTGTGGTGTTCTGGTAGTGTTGCCTGTGCGATTCGGCCAGCGTTTCTCTCGCTGTATGTCAATGGGATCCCCAGAAGCCATGGATTGCAATGCCAACATTGTGTACTACCCGACGCGTCAGAGATGTGTTTCGCCGAGAACAACGCCAACGTACATGCGCATCGTTCCCTGCGTTGTGGAGATGTGTCGTGCTAATTTGGAGGTGTCTACAGACGCGCTCTAGCGATCGGCGGTTGCCCCCCGCTTCACCCTCGAGGGCAGCAAAGAGGTCCGAAGTATCGATGATGAAGACACCGTCTTGGGGGAGAACATCTGGGAGCATGAATGCCATGTTGGGTAACACGACGTCCACGTCCTTTGACTTGAGGTACCTGTCATTCACGTTGGACGCGCGCGTTGGCGAGAGATGGCGAGCACACGTACTTGATATCTTGGTTATTGTCGTGGAAAATCAGGAAGAGCGGACCAGTTGATTGAAGATCTGCGACGAGCGTCTGGATACGGTTCTTGAACGTCGCCTTGTTGACTTCCTCGCTCGTACCGAACGCAAAATACTGCTCGCGCGTTCATGAGCGATGTACGCAGATAAAAGAAAAGCATCAATGCACTTCTCTATGATCTGGGACGAACGTGTTGGTATAATACTTGTGTTCCTTGACGATGAGATGGCCTTGTTCTTCGATCTGCTGGCCGTCCTCCCAGTGGACGGTACTCCATCCAAATTCAGTGAGGAGGGTATGATCCCTATCCCATGCCTCAAAGTCGAGGGCACACCACACGCCGCGCTTCTGGGACCAAAGGGAACGCACGCGCTCAAATATGTCGCGGCGCGCATTGAGGGTCGGATCGACGCCCTTGAGACGCTTGTTGTTCTTCTCGATTTGCTGTTGTGCGAGCAGAAAAAAAAAACGGAATCATTTCAGCGAGAGCAAGGAAGACTAACCTTGATGGCCTTGCGGAGGTCCTCTTTGGTGCTAAAGTGTACGGGGGAGACGTGCCTGAGACTCGACTCCGTGAGGAGACAGTCGGAGTAGGGCAGTGGGATGGGGTGCTCTGTGAACTGCATTGCGTGCAGCCAATATCTTAGGTATTCGACCTGAGCGGAGGAGAAGAGGAGACGGCTTTCAAAGTTTTGGAGGGTGCCCATGTAGAGTTCTACGCCCTGGACGCCATCCCTGTGGAGGGGATGGTCCGGGTGCACGATGGCGTCCTGGGCGAGGATGGCCTTGAGTGGGCTGCGATCGCGTGGATCAGGGAGGGCCTGATGCCTATGCGCTGTTGTGAGCGATGAGGGCGACGAGGATGAGGACGATGGAGCGTACCATTCAAAGAAAATGTCTGTGTAGCGATAGTAGCCAGTGATCACAGGCGACACCATATCAAGCACCGAAATGGAAGTCCCTCGTCGCGGCGCGTCCACTCAACCATGGCTCAGACCGTGCAGAAGCGTAAACGTCCTCGGCCAAACGACGACGACGACGACGACAACGACAACCAAAACCCGCCCTCGGCCCCTCCAAAACGCACCAAACCGTCCACAGCCCGCAAGAGCACCGGCGGTGGACCGCCCGTCGCGTCCTCCTCTCGCGACAAACGCCCCGGTGAGCAGCGTCCACAGTCTCTCCACGCGTTCTAACCCGCCCCAGGCCAATCAAGTGTTGACGAGCAGCCTGCTCAGCGCAAGAAACGCCGGTATCGTCCTGGCACCATCGCACTCCGCGAGATCCGCAAGTACCAGCGCAGCACGGACCTCCTCCTTCGCAGACTCCCTTTCTCTCGCGTCGTACGTCACCGTTTCGTATCTCTCCCACCTTGCACTTATATCACGGGTCGAATATACAGGTTCGCGAGATCGCTCTGGATATGATGACCGACACCAACTATCGAATGGGCGAGGCCGGCTTGCGCTGGCAAAGCTCTGCTATATTAGCTCTGCAGGAGGCGACGGAGGCTTTCCTCGTCCATCTCTTCGAGGACGTGTGCGTGACTTTCCGAGCTTTCCCTTTCCCTTTTCTCCTGAGACGCTTCACCCCCTAGAAACCTCTGTGCTATACACGCCAAACGCGTCACCATCATGCAGCGTGATATACAGCTCGCCCGACGGATACGTGGACCGTGGGGTGGTCTTGGTTGACTTCGTGTCCTCACAATCCAACCCGCGCCACCATCGACCCTTAGGACGCAGGACCACAAGAATGCATTGTACATTGTAATTAATATAGATCTGAGCGAGGCAACTACGCAAGTGTGTCGACGAGCAAAGCGCAAAACCCAATGGAAATGCATGAAAAGGAAACATGCAGCATGAAAATCAGTCCAACGTGACTGCAACAAAATGCGAGGACCAGTTGCTGAAAGCTGTCAATGTTTCAAAATCGTCCAGACAGTGGTTAAGAGAAAGAAATGGTGCGTCAACCGGGAAAAGTTAAGTTAAGAAAATGTCCATAGTGCGTGTGTTGACGTCGTGTGTAATGAATTTAGGTATGACTGTGAGGATTGTAATCGTTGGGGATGGTTCCGAGGGTGAGGGTATCAAATGAGTGTCTCCGAAGGAACGGAATCTACTGCAAACAGTGGGATGCAGGGTGTTATGCCACGAGGAGCAAGAGCAGTCTTCTATGATGCAGCAGTCCGCTGACGTACGTGCGCAGGTGCCCTGAAAGAATAATCACCGGACACAGGTCTTAACGACGATCTCTTTGTCGGGCTCTGTTCGGGTGAAAGCCAGCTCGACCGTTGTGGGTTATTCTGCGACAGAGGGACACGCATAGAAACGGACGTTCTAGCACCTTGCACATCATTATAACTTCTTGATCGAGGATCTCCTGATGTCTTTGCCATCCGAGTTGCATCGTCACTGGAACGTCTCTGGTGTGACCAAGAGGAACAGGGGCTCGAATTACGACTGCTGGAATTGACCACTTCAGAGCTGTGGTTCCTGGTAAGGGAAGTCGAACTTTGTAGAGGGGAATGCTGCCCTGCTAACCCAGTATACGAACGAGGGTTAGCACCGAACTGACTCATCATGAATGGGGGAGTTGGAGGAAGTAAAGGTACATCCATCCCATAAGACGGGATGCCATTGACCGTCGGAATAGCAGGCATTGGGGGAACTGGTGGGATTGCAGGGGCTAGGGGGACATTCATCCATGCGTATGGGTTGAACGAAGCCCGGGGATCGTACGGCGGATGGAGCAACATCCCTTTTGCCGGGTCTGAGACCACAGACATCCGTCTACTGACACGTCTACCGTCACGCCCTCTGACATCTTCTGATGACGCCGTATGAGCAGAGTAGAGCGAGGACGGTCTCGAGATACTGTATTGACTTGCAGGCGTGGCCGGTACAGAACTCGAAGGAGAGCCCTCATGAGGTGAGACGGGGGAGAAAACTAGTTCGGGTGTATACTTGTGTGACGTGCTCGACCTCTGAAGCGAGACATGCATCGAATCTCGAGATGCAGAGCGATCGCGGTCAGGAACCCGTGAAGACAACGACGCGGACTCAAGCGGACGCCCAGCACGAGAGGCTTCGCGTCGTGCTCGTGTGGCTTGAAGCTCCTCAACGTAAGCACGCTCCCGTTCCTCAGCCTGTTTTCTCGCCAACTCTCTAGACCTTCGTAACTTTTCCATCTCTATTTTTTCAACTTCGCGACGAAGACGCTCTTCCTCCTGGACGACATGCGAAACAGTCACCGGCCGCTGCGGTTTTGATGGCTCACTCAAGGATATTAGAGGGCGTGAGGGAGGGCGTCGAGGAGCGACAACCCTCGAAACTCGGCTTTCTTGCAGCGGAGCTGTTGCCCGACGATTTTCCATGGGAAGCTGTGCTCCCCGCTCCCGACGTTCCCGCTCTTCTCGGAGGAATCTAGCCTTCTGTTCCTTGTTCTTCCGTATGCGAAGGACGTAGCCCAAGGGTATCTGATCATCCTTGCCGTCATCATCTGCAAACCGGACTCCTCGTTTTGGAACGGGATCGTTTGTGGTTGCAGATCCAGAAGTCGTTGGCCCATTAGACTGTCGCGCGGGTAACGGAGCTGCGGGCAATGCTACAATGCTACGCTGAGGTGGAGACAGTTGGGTGGGTGAATCTTTGGATTGAGGCAAGTCGGATGGGGGAGAGAGCGGCTCCAATTTCAATTCTCTGATCTGAGTCACAGGAGGATCAAGATCTACGGACGGAAATCTGAGCATCCATACTAGTAACGTTCAAAGGAATGTACCCACTCAAAGCCAAAGGTGGCAGTGTGAACTCCAAGGCAGAATCGAACGCAGTATCTGCGTCCACGTCCTCGTCATTCACCAGTAGTATACCAGCCAATAGCTCGAGTGACTCCGAGAACTCCAACGCAGCCACCCCGAAGTGAGACCCCGGAATTCGGGTGCGGATGATTTCACCGGAGTCCGAGTGAGACCAGAGCTGAAGCCTATCCTCAAAGCAGGGACGCGAAACCCAATTCTCGAGGCCGCTGCTGTGAAAGCGCACAGAATCGGCCGAAGGAAAAACATCGTCCCGAAAATCTGGATGGGTTTTTGGTTTCGGAGAAATCGGCTTCGATGCAAGCGGGACAATTGACGATTCAGCGGAGGGGGGTAGATGGTCTAGACGGGCTAGAAGCGATTTTTTGTGCAGTGCGGACTCCAGTGTCTCACGACGGCGAAGCCGTCGGGAATTATTGCACGAGCGAGGGAAAAATATGGCATCTGACGACTGGAACAGCGGAGGCGAGGTAGGCTCACACACAAGACTGTTCATGATCATGGTACGTGCATGAGCACGCGCGGTGACCATTTGCTCAGGGGAGTAGGAGGGAGTGTGGATGTCGTCGGGGTTGCCGTACGGGTCATCGGACTGCGAAGATGTATCGTCCGTTTCGTTTGCGGCGGGGTTTAGAGGGCGAAGAACGTTTTGGGATGATTGCCAAGGGGAGGGATGGTGTTCCTCGGGATGATCGCTGACTGCAGTGTTCTTTCCCCCTAACCATGACTTCCAACTGCCCTTCTTGCTCGGTTTGCGTGGAAGGCCGTCATCGTCGGGTGTGCGGAGGGTAGTTGAACCGCTCGACGAGGAAGACGAGGAATTTGCAAGGTCGCTGGCGACGAGGGGGGGTAGGGATGATGAGACACCCGGGGAGAGATGTTTTCGAGAGAGAGAAGGGAAGACCCTGGACTTCTTCTGAACGAGACGGGCAGGGGAGGCATCGTCGGCGGAGGTGGTGGTAGACGGGGAGGCGTCGGACCTCTCGCTGCGCCTGGAGGAGGCGAGCAAGACAGAGGCGAGCCTGCGCATCGGATGGTGGTGGGGAAGAAAGGAGCGATGTGAACTTTCCGGATGGTGTTTAGAGCATTACAAATGGGACTGACATGAGTCCGAACGCTCGACGCTGTGTGGTACGGCAGTTCCCTACCGAATTAGCCGGCAACGACGACGACGACGACGACAACAACGAGGTCAACCCGCAGAGCACTCGGGAGAGCTGTTGACTCACACCGACGTGTGAAGTGACCGCTCGAATGATTTCATAGATCCCGCGTGTACAAAAACACAACTTGGACAGGACCATAATATGTCGTGTCCCCCAGACACCCCCTCTCTCGGCGCCCTTAATCTCCCTCCCCCTGACCATCCCCCTCCCCTCTCCGTCCGTGTCGCCTCTCCGTCCACCACCGCACGAGTCGTCGCTCGTACCGCTCCACGACCGAGCACACAAAATCGCAGTCGGTGCCCGCCCATCGCGCTGACTTTTCAACGACCAATTTTAGATCTCCAGAAAGATTTCCCAGCACATCTTTAGCGCCGTAGATCGTGTACATTTCGCCCGGCTCAGGGATGCCGGTGTCCTCATCGTTTGTCTTTGTTGATGAGAGTCCCTGTCCTCTGAGACACGGTTGCTCGCCTCGCGTCGGACCCTCTGATCCATTCCCCAACGGGAAATAATTGTTTACAACACGGTGCTGTTCTGTGTGCATACGTCCATGTGCATTCAGCACCACGTTCGTCCCGGATCTCGCGAGTAATAGAGACCGCTCACCATCCCTTTTCGGATCTACTAACACCTTTTGGCAGAAGTCAAGATATTCATCTAGGGTCGTATCATCTAGATCGCCCACAGACCTGTCATACCAAGATGAATGTCACAACACAAGCAATAGGCATCATAACAAACAGAAACACTCGGGGGCCAAACCGATGGCGGTTGACACAGCTTTCCGTGTAATCCGCCTCCTTGACCGCCGCCAAGAACTCAGTTACGGCAGGAAATGCGCACGAGACATCGTCAGACCTTCTGGGCAGTCTAGAACAACATCAACCCGTGAAGTGGTCGCTTGCACGTAAACGTCCCTGCCTTTGTTTCCCATCCAAGCCGTACACGAGTTTGAGCACCACGATGGCAGTAGCAACAAGTGCAATTTCAGGCGGAGGATTGTCATCCTTCTGGCTGTCCGCATCTCTTCTTCGGCTGCTAGATGGTGAAAGCGCTGGTGTACCTTGGAGGGATAACCCTAGAGAAAGCACCTTTCCAGCCCTCTTTGTCAGGACATACAGCATGGCTAAACAACGACCACATCACTCAAGGGTCTCGTTCCTACAGCGAACAAGCGTACGAGTGCCACAAAAGCATTCTTGCACAACACGCCAAAGCACTGGAGCAGCATTGAGTTCTGGGATGACAATGTCGAAGATGTCATAAAATCGGATAGCGAGACGAGAGGCAAGGCGATGCAAGGACAAGGTTTTTGGCGCATACTACACATGCATCGTTTAACATCGGCGTGATTGATGAGCGTAAAGTCATACATGAGGAGACAATGCCTGAACAGCATGTTTTGTGAGGTGGCGTGCAAGTGACGGTGGGAAGTAGCGAACATGGTCGAGATACGGAAGCGAATGAGATTCGATGGCACTGCGTGGGTGGATCAACACCATCTCATGCGTGATAAGAAAGGAGAAGTTTCGACATGGCGTACTTGATGAAGTCCATGTAAACGACCGGCAGCCGAATGGTCCAGCACGCAAGAACAAGTACTGCGATTGTGTTCTCGGGCCGATCTGCACAGCTTACGAAGGGATTTTTGGATGAAGTGTGCATGTTGTTCCTAGCACGAGGTTCGTCACTGGACGTTCCATCGTCTGACGAACTGACTTCAGAATTCTCTTCCAGGAGCACTGCAATCTCTGGAGCAAGCATTTCATCTTCGCTTGAAGAGAAGTTTGCATCAGGCACGGGAGCAACGCTCTCCGGAGTGTGGATAGCCCCCTCATTCTCAGGTCTCGATTGACTACGGTCTCTCTTTCCGATCTCCTCGGGTGCAGGCTGATACCCTTCCTGCTCGCGGGTGTAATGGAAAGGTTCTGCGGGGAGTGGATTCGGAATGAGATTGAGATGGGATACCCACAAGTCCCTGCAAATCGTCTGGAACGATAGGTATACTTATAAGTCCAGCAAGTCTCAAGGGCCGACACACCTCGAACTCGGGAGGGAGATTCCAGAGTGCTATCAATGCCGTTACCTGTTTCCGAAAGAGCAGTTGGAGACACTGATAGTAATGAAAACGGGCTCTGTCGCCATGATAGACTGGACCTCCGTGGTCACCATCTACCGTGGGTGGGTCGAGGATCACGTACGTTTTGGGTCCGCTCTACTCGCCCTTTCCTTCCTCTTCCTACTCGACTTGAGAGTGCGTTTTCTCATCATATAGGTTCCCACATCGTCAGCCTCTTGGGACTCATTGATGTAGTGCTATCATGTACGAATTGTATAGTGCAGAGGCGCGATGATATGTCATGTTGATCCAACCCTGGTGAGAGTGCTTACCTGAAGAACATGACCCTCACTGCAGGTGACCAAGCCTACCGCATTCTTCCGCCATTTCCGGGACCCACATATGAGGCACTTCTTACGGGGGGCCATGGCGGAAGGACATTCAGGAGTGGAGCTCAAGCTAAGCTGAGTGTTGTTCGTTCTTCAAACGCGCATTGTGCCGAATCACGTGACCTACGCCATCTTTCACGCGTCTCTCCAAACTTTCTGTTTCAAGCTTTTATTTCCTTGTGCACTTTGCGAGACCTTGATTCCCTGTTGTGACTTTGATATCTCATAGGGCGACAGGATGAGGGGTTTCCTCTTTTTTGCCTTGTTGGCGGCGTTAGCGACAGTGGTGTTTGCGTGAGTCGGGTCTTCATGGGATTTCATGAATGGCTGACAAAAGTGGTCCACTTCAGATGGACGAAAGTAAGTAAGCTAGCAAGGCGTTTGCCTGACAGTATTCAGACATCCGTCTCAGGAAGACCATGAAATTTTTGACATTGTTAGTGCTCTGGAAGCAGCCGAAGGTCCGTCTTAATGATGTCAGACACCTGCCTCGAGGCTGACAATGTGCCGTGGCATGATGCAGGCAAGGGAACGACATTTTACTCCTGGTTAGATGTCCCTCCAACGGCCACTGCCGCGGAGATCAACAAAGCCTACCGAAAGAAAAGCATACAGCTCCAGTCAGACCTGTCCGCTGGAGGATTCCACAAATAGCTAATCGATTC
>QGOH01006468.1:0-16081 GCA_003313155.1 Boletus sp. MG95
CTGAAGTTCTTCTTCCTCGTCATCAATCACGTTCCAGTCATCAAACGGTGGCATGGTCGGGATTTCGTGTCTGGCGTGTGGAACGACAAGTCAAACAGAGAACGCGCGCCGTTCTCCGGATCTATTGAAATGCGTATTACATCATCAAGTCATATGACTTTACCCCTATTTGTGACACCGCCACTGCTTTGCTACCCACTATCGTCATCGGATCGCACGACCAACCCGTCCAAAGGACAAAGAGACCTGCGCTGCTGAATGAACCACCGGGACTACCACTCTCATGACGACCCAGTCCACATTGCGGGATCTACGCCAGATCTCATTATCCGACTTGGTTGACACCGCCAAATCACCCGAGCAGAAAATCCGTTATGACGAAGACGTCGCCCATTGGAAGCACACGATGGGGTATCATGACTATCAACTGTTTTTACGTCGACTAAACGAATCCGTCGTTGGATACACCGTACCACGCGCGTCCGATTCAGATGCGGCGACCGGGGGTTACAGCCAGGTACGGGTAGACGCACTCGCTCCACCGAGACCCATCTGGTCCTCAGCGCAGATGCCTGCTAGGCCATTACCGACCTCCTCACCCTTCTCGACACACTCGACAAGTGGATTGACGTGTCGCCACCCCCCCAACCCGGAACAACCACCCCGCGCTTCGGGAACCCAACTTTTCGAGACTACTGGGGCGACCGCCTCGTCAAGGCAAGTACTCTCTCGTTGGATGCAGGCATACGACTGCGCAGTGCTCAGCCCCCCCATCTTGCAGGAATCCGACCACCTCCTAGGCACGTTCCTCGGCCCCACCCACGCCCCCGCCGTCCGCTTCCTCAAGCCCTACTTTCTCGAATCGTTTGGTAGCTTCCGTCGTCTCGACTACGGTACCGGCCATGAAACAGCGTTTCTCCTCTTCCTCTGCGCCCTCACGCTCCTCCGCGTCGTCCACCCCGAGCCATCCGATGAACGCGCCCTCATTCTTCGCGTCTTTGTGCGCTACCTTCGCGTCTGCTGGCGGTTGCAAGATACGTACAACCTCGAGCCAGCTGGGAGCCATGGCGTGTGGGGGTTAGATGATTACAGTTTCTTCCCATACATATTCGGGAGTGGTCAACTCCGAGGCACGCTTTTCCCATTGTATCGCCCCCATCACCTCCAGGTGACCGTTTTTGTTTGCTAGATCAGACGACGATACCCGTTAACGCTGTCCTCGGCGTTAAACTCGCCAAAGGAACGCATCCCATCGATAGCTTCGACAACCTGTATTTCATGGCTATCGCAAGGATCTATCAAGTCAAGTATGGCCCGTTCTTTGAGCATTCGTCCCAGTTGTACTCGATCGCGACACACGTGCAAAGCTGGGCCAAGGTCAACAAAGGCTTGTTCGACATGTACGAGGCAAGTCGACAACACGCGTCTCTCGATCGTACTCACAGCACCTGCTACCGTAGGCCGAGGTCTTGGGTAAACGCGTGGTCGTACAACATCTCCCTCTCGGGGGTTTAATAGAGTGGGATCGTTAGACTCATCGCCGCGCGGCTGCCACGCCATCCGAGGAGTTGATCGTGCTCGCGTCGCATTCTCACCCCTGCCAATACCAGGCTCTGCCACCTTTGTTCGTCGTTGGAGGTGCGATTCCCAAGCCATGATTTCAGTTGACCTATACCGGGACCAACCGCGCCGTGGTCAATGTACAACACCATCCTGTACACGGGCCGATCATTAAGTAAAGCCCGCCGGGTTGAGAGATGGCGTTTTGGCAAGGAATTCTCCCGATTGCCAAGGACCTCCCTCGTTGCCTTGACTCCTTCGCAACGTAAATTGCTCTCCACGTCGGATATGTGACGAGTGATGCGGCCATCAGGCTGACCGAGGTGAATAGCGGCGTGGCACGCGTGCTGTCAGTGGTTGACAGCATTACGAGACGAAAGCGCGACGCGCAACGCGATGCGCCCGCCCGCGCGTTGTGTTTTCCCACATGGCACCCGGTATCAAGCGACATGCACCTGCCAAGCGTCCAACTCGAGTAGGCCAGTCGTGGTCACAGGGACCTCTATCACTACTAATTTGGTCCGCCGAACACAATGGATCATCTGTCATCATGTATCTTGCTTAGCGCCAGCATATCATGAACGCAACTTTAACGTGCGCGTCACCACGGTTTGATCCCTCGCCTACTTGTGTGAAGTCGACGGGGAGTGGAGGCACGAGATAACCCGTCCTGGCTGGCAGCGTCTGCCGTCGTCAAAAAAGCCTGTCAGGCACCCCCGTCGTAAGTCCTTACGCCATTCGGAGAATGTTCTTCTCGGAACCTTTGAAAATTTCCCCCGTCGTCCGCATCCGTACGTCTGGCTCCATCAATAAGCAGCACGCCTCATTTCTTTTCCTTTGTGCCCCCGATCACGCGCGTGAACAGAGGACAATTCAACAAGACGACACGGAGATCTTATGGATTTGTCCAGTTCGCAAGATGACGGCGTGATCGGATGGGATGTAACAAGGTAGGCGCCGTTGCCATCCACGTTCCCCGCTTCCCGCGAATATGTAGCATATAATAACTCGAGGCCTCGAGAGACCCGGCCAGCGCCAGGGGGTGACGCTAATTGGCGCTGGATCCCGATTGAAATGCCGACAAAGATGCGATATGTATAGAGAATCCGTTTTGGTGGCTGTCCCCACGGCCACATCGATTGATGGGGGGAATATGATTATGATTATTATTTTGGTACCCCGGAAAGAGCCGCATGAGGGGAGGGGGGATGGTAAATGTAGGGCCAGGTGTTTTAAGGTTCGTGTTGACGTGACCTCCGGCGGCGAGTTCACACCCAAACCTCGCGGGGGTCCTATCTAGGATACATGAAAAAGAACGCCCCTCTTAGGGTCGTCGTTCTTTTTGATGGACCGAAACGTTGGAATGACGAGAAACAGGGGGCCACCCTGACGCAACGTACGAGGAGGCTGTATGGAGGTGCTTTCGATGCCAAACTTTCCAAATCGGCGCCTTCTCAGGGGAAAGAACGAGCCGGCTGACGGTACCAACGCCCCTCGTGGTGTCCAGCCCTCTCGAGCACAACGCCCTCGGCGGTTTTGGCATGGACGTTTTTCATCTCTCATCGTCCCTCGTCTCGGTTGGTCGATCAAGCTTCAAGCGTCATGGGGGGATGCCTTTCCTAGGCGTTTCGTGCGCCTGAACGGCGATGCGATCATCCCCTTTGTCGAGGAACCTCCCGCGGCAATGATGCGATGGAATAGCGTACAGCGTTTCATCCGTGTGCACACGTCCAGATATTCGATCGAATGAACAGTCCTGCGTCCGTGGCGGGAGGAACTTGCGCCGAATTCCACGACGGGGTGTGGTCGGAAATGATGTGGAGATGACCATGTTCTGGAAGAGACCCGGGAGGGGTGTGTGTGTGTGTGTGGAACGTGTGTGTCGAGCCGGAACTTGTTGGCACGCTGCGCGACGAGGCTGCGCAGGATCCAGAAAGAACCACATACAGCCATGAATTGTATGTGATGGCACGATGCCCCGGGAAGGGAATCATTGCGATTTGAGATGCGTCCGTATACGTGGATCGGAGCGGAACTAGTGTGGGGGTCTTGCAAGAAAAGGTGCTATGTATAGGTCCTGGTGTGGGCGTGAGGGGATAATGCCCAGTGTCCAGTTGGTCCTGCTGGGGGCGTTGTTAAAGGCGATGTCTGGTTCTTATATCCATATGACTGTGCAGCCTCATGGAGAGCGTCGGCATTGTGTGAGGTGGTGGCGGCGTGGAATGGAGACGGCCACGTCGTTTACATAAACACTCATCCGGTCCCAACAAAAATTGATCCACTCGCCAAAGACCGACTCCGAGCCAATCGCTTTTGCTACGCGTTCACAAATCGCAATTACCTCGGTAGTCGTCGTATGTACTTGCCCTAGACCGTGCCCTGCGGCCTCCAGAGACCGTTCAGTGCCACCATTACTGATCAGGAAAGCGAGCACGATCTCCGCTTGTCGACCCTCGAGTGAGCGTTTCATCTTTTCTTGCACCTGCGCTCGTCCATTGGTCCAAATTCAGGCGGTCATCCGTTTGCGGTACGTCTTAAAACCTCTCTCTCACTTGCTTTCTTCTCATCCTCGACAAAGGCGAACCTCCTTGACAGCGACTTTCTGCTCTCTGCAATCTTCTTTTGCTTTTTGTTGCTCTCGTCTGTCTCGACACCCTTTTTCCTCTTGACCTTTTCCTCGCTGTCGGGGGCGAGGATCCATCTTCTTCTGCAGTAAACCCCATCAATTACCGTCCTGGCTAGCCCGGCACCTCCGCAACAGTGGCGATCCTGGTTCGGTAATTCGAGGTTCCCAAAACTCAAGCTCAAGCGCGTGAACATACCCTTTTTCGAAAAAACTCATCGTTGCCGCATAGACACACTAGACCCCTTGGTTTTCCCTGATAAAAAAGCAATGTCTCGGGTTGATATACTCCCTCCAGCGACGCCCGTCGATGTCCAGACACCCATGTCTTTCCCTGGTTCTCCGGCATTTCGCGATACTCCGGGTTTGGACCGACTGGAGGAGCCTTCTTTGATTCACGAAAAATCTGATTCGATGGTGGATGAGGGAGGGGCTGAGAATATATTTACGTCCCTCCCGCCGCTCCTCCGAGGACACCCCGATGTCCATCTTAGGAACGGCATCATGAATGCCTCACGCAAGGCGGCCGAAAACAGGAACAATGCTGAGAAAGCATTCTTCGTCGCCGATCTCGGCCAAGTGTACCGTCAACACCAGCGCTGGCTTCAGTGTATGCCCGACATCGAGCCCTTTTACGGTCTGTAGTCTGCCTTGTCGGTCTCGCTCTGTTACTCACGGGCGTGGTGTGACAGCCGTCAAGTGCAACCCAGACCCGTACGTGTTGAGGTTGCTGGCTGCGTTGGGCGCAGGCTTTGACTGCGCGTCCAACGGCGAGATCGCCCAAGTATTGGCACTGGGCGGGGTAGAGCCCAGTCGGGTTTTGTTCGCCAACCCCTGCAAGGCGACGTCGTTCGTCCGGAGCGCTGCCAAGGTGGGCGTGGACAAGATGACGTTTGACAACGAGGACGAGCTGTACAAGATCGCACGTGCGCACCCGGGGGCCAAGCTCATCGTGCGTATCCTGGCGGACGACTCTAAAAGCGTCTGCCGCTTCGGTGTTAAATTTGGTGCACCCCTGGAGGTGGTGCCTCGTCTGTTGGCGAAAGCGCAGGCGCTCCACCTGGACGTGATCGGTGTGAGTTTCCACGTCGGGAGCGGGTGCTATGAACCGGCGATTTATGAGGACGCGGTGCGACGGGCGCGAGAGGCGTTTGACATGGGGTCGCGGGTCGGTTATCGATTCTCGCTGCTAGACGTCGGGGGTGGGTTCGAAGATGGACGTCTGGAGACGGCGGCGTCTGTGTTGACGCGGGCGATTCAACACTACTTTCCGGACCGGACGGGGATCAAGGTGATTGCGGAGCCCGGACGGTACTACGTGTCTCGGGCGTTCAGCCTCGCGACCAATATCATTGCCCGGAGGGCGCCGATGAACGAAGGTTCTGATTCGAAAACGGAAGAGCCAAGCGTGATGTGTGAGTGTGGTTCCTGTTGTGTGGATGCTTTTTTTTTTTTTGTTGTTGTTGGCAACGACGCTCATGCTATAAATACAGACTACATTAACGACGGGGTGTACGGTGCATTTAACTGCATCATGTTTGATCATCAGGTGGTGGCGCCACACGTTCTGTCCATGAACGGGTCGTTCCATGTGGATGAGACAGAGGCCATGTCGGCAAGCAGCGTGTGGGGACCGACCTGTGACTCGATGGACCAGGTGTGCGGGTCGGTGATGCTGCCGAGCGGGCTGCAAGTTGGGGACTGGCTCGGGTGGCACGAGATGGGTGCGTACACGATCTGCGCGGCGAGCCAGTTCAACGGGTTCGAGCTAAGCGATGTGGTGTACACGACAAGCAAGGGTGGGGAGGGGGCCCGGGAGGTGCTTCGTCGGTTCGCGGGTGAGGGTCACGGACAGGGTGAGACGTAAGGGGTGTCGACTTGTGTGTGTGTGCGCGGTGATGTTGTAATTTATATCGCATGGCGGTGTGCATAATGATTATTCCGAGCGGTGAGATGGCGTTCGGGACCGACCCAGGTGATGGTCTAGCACGCCGACGGACGGGGCTCGCTCTAGCGGGGTGAGTCATCGAGGGTGATCGACGGTGCGTGTTGCTTCCAAATTCAAGGCACGCGCCGCTGTCCGCTTCGAACCCGGATTGGGTCATATTGGAGGACGGTCTCACGACGCTGTCAACCACGCCCGGCCCTGTTTCATGGCTGGCTGGCTGGGTGGACCCGGGACTGCCCTCGCTGGGTGAAGGATTCAGCCGGGGGTGGCGTCGGTGGGGGGCGGGATGGCGGGCCGAGGTCAGGTCCCGCGTGGGTGCCTGGATCTGAAATCTTGGCGGTGCCGAGGGAACAGCTGGGCTTCGGGTCGTTCACGTTCCTTGCCAGATTCGGCCTCGTTGCTGTGATGACTGCGGTTGCCGAGATTATGTCACACTTCGATGCCATGTCACACAAACCGGTCACAGACGCGAGCCATCTCCTCGTCGACGTGGCCCCGAGACCGTTTGCGCTGCTAATTTTGCCGCGGAGTCTTCACCTTCCGGCATTTCTGTTACTTATACCCCCACCTGATCTTCCCCTCTGTCATGGATCCTTCTGCCCCTTCCTCCTCCTCCCCCTCCTCCTCCGCCACCCTCGCTGGCCCCCGCTTCCGTCCCTATGCCAGCCCACATCACCAGGTCACAAAGGGCAGGTACATCACCAGCAACGATCCAAGGGGCTACATGTCAGCCGTTCACTCCCCTTCTCCCATCCCTCCTCACACACCCCACACAGACCCGTCTACGAGTACCCGCTCAATGGCCAGTGGATCATGATGGACATCGATGACGGCTACATCCTCTGGACCGGCATCTGGAAAGGTACGTCCCGTGCCCTCTCCCCGCCACCTCTCCTCATCGCCCCCCCCAGCGCTCGGCAATTCCAAAGGTCGGTCCTTCCGCGTAATGTCCCATCCCTCCCCATTTAGCCCTTTTCAGCCGACATCGTCAAAATGATCGATTCACAGCCCGACTTGGCTCCGGTCATCCGTCGGGTGCGCGGAGGCTATCTCAAAATACAGGGCACCTGGATGCCTTACGAGGTGAGCGCCCCCACGCATGCCGTCCATTCCGCCCTCATCTCGCTTCGTTAGGTCGCTCTTCGCCTGTCACGACGGTGTGTACCTCATCCGTTCCCTTCCCCCTTCGCCTCTTCATTTACCCGCTCTAGCGTTGCATGGCCCATACGTGATGACCTCGTCCCTCTCTTTGGGTAACGTTCTTTCCGTTGCACACCCTTGTCCTCTCACATTCACCGTCCCCCCATAGCCCCACATTCCCCGCCACTTGTCTCTCTCCCGATCAGGCTGGCTATGGCCAGGTCGTGTCCACTGCGTCAGGGCGCCGGCGACCCCGTCGGACAAATCAATCCGCAGTCCCTATATCATCTACCTCGCTGTCTCAGACACCCTGGTCCTCCACCATTCCCGTCCTGCCTGGGCCCTCCGAACACGCCACACCTTATCATCGCTCTGACCAAGACACCTCTCCGCGCATGTACAGTGTGCCGTATTCTTATCCGCCACCCCCTCAACTCCCCGATCCACGTGCCAGTTCTCCGATGCAACGAGGTCGGCAACCATCCCCTGGATCCATATCACCACTTGTCCGCGAGCGCTCGCTGCGATCGCGCTATTCCCCATACCCAGGTTCCGTGGTGACACAACGCAAACCCTCCTGCGAATCCATGTCTCTCGATATCCCGTCCATCTCCCTCCACGATTCCGTCTCAGACCCGCGGTCGACCAGTAGATTGCCTGGCGATGAGATCAAGCTGCCACCTATCCAGCCCCTCGCACCGCCCCGTCACGTCAGCAACCCTTCCTATGCGCTACCACCTATATCGGCGCTCGAGGATCTGCGCGGCGTATCGTCGCAAGATTCTGCTGCCGTCCTCGAGCGACTAAAGATGTCCGACGCGGATTCGGATGCGGACGATGCCCGTTGGGCAAGACACCGCTCGTTCTCTGTTTCCGTGAGGTCCGCTGGCTTGCTCCGCTGATGAAACCCTCTTGCTAATCTTACGATAGACCTAGTCCATCATTTCCGACGCCTGCATCGTGGTCAAGTGACTCCATGCGTGCAAGGCCCCATTATGAGCCGGCATGTGCGTCACCCGAGTTCAGCCCCACGATGCGTTCCTCGCACGAGGGCAGCTCGGCGGGCGCGGTGTCACCTGCCTCGCCTGCAACTCCCCGATCGACCGAGGGGCCTATTCTGACGCTCAAAAACCGCGTGAGGCGCGTGGACGGACCTGGTCAGGCGCCCTATGTATCTGAATATCCGGACTACCGTGTGCATGCCCATCATCTCGGTGCGGCCGACTACCACCGGAAGAACGGGGCGCTGGCCGCCGGTCCAGATACGCGCATTTCCTCATGCCGTCACGCGCCCGAGAGCGACGAGAGTGAGAGCGAGCATGCAAGCATCAAGCGACCTCTACGACCGTGGTAGCGCAGTCGCCCGCCGTGCTGTCACTACTATCTTGGCGTTCCCTCTCGGCCTCCTTCTGGGTGTTGAACCCCTGTCTCGTTACCCCCTTGGCATACGTTGGTTTCCCGATTTCCTCATGCGCGTGTTTTTTCTTTTTTCTTTCCTCTCTATTTCCGTTTCCTTTTTTTTTTTGTTTTGCGTTTTCCAATTTTAGTTGCTTTCTTTGGATCTGCTGGCCCTACACGAGATGCCAAACTATTCCCCGCATCAATTGATTCCCCTGCATGGCTTGTACCTCGTCATTTCGCACTGGTCACTTCCGCTATCAGTTAGGCCCCTCTGTGTAATCGTTACCCTCATAAGCTTTGTCAACCAAAAAAAAGTCGTTATCCTCGTTTGGAGCCCTCCGCTAGTTGTACCATACGGTGAAAATCATAATAACCTATACATCGTTGCAATTTTCTTTTTTTCCATGGTGCTTCTGTCAAGATCAAGCATCTCATGGCAGGTGGTTTGTTTCGGGTTCACGTGCTCTTGCATGCGGTCGAGGTGTATCGGTATCGTGCAGAACCGGGATGTCGGTACGACCGCCGGCCGCATTCCATGTAACGTCGTATAAAATAAAATAAAAACAGAAAACATTGTTTCAGACAGCGATCGGAACTGGAATGAGATCATGCGCAGGTGACCATTCCAAAGTGGTGTGGGGCGCGAGAACGCGAGATGGTTCGAGACGCAAGGTCCGTTTCCGGTCATGAGCGTCTCTCGTTCCGACATGGCGTTCGTTCGAGGGCCTTGACGCGTGTGGACCGTGTCCCCCCGATCCCCCCGCGCTTTCGCCCTCGTCATGACAATCAACACGCATGCATGCGTGCCAAGTCACGGCTACGTGTTTGGAAACGTGTTTGGGATTGTGTGTGTGTGTGTGTGTGTGTGTGTGTATGTGACGCCTTGAGGTTTAGACTTTGGGGACCTGTGGACGTCGACGCGCATAGCCAACGCCTCGAGATATCGTCGTCGGTGTTTTTTTTTATTGTTCGTTCTGAACGGCGATGGGGCGACGGATGTGTGACTTGGGGGGGTGCAGTGCATATGCTCTCCGTGCGACGTGGGTGGGAAACATCGATGCTCGGGGTTTCCTGGAAGGGGTACCTCCGTCCCGAATGGCTGTATGCTTCTTGGGATCTCGGGGACATGGATCAGACACCGGCGCGGCGTTGTACGGCGGGTGGGGAAGGGAGGAGGGAAGATCAGGAGATGCGGTCGTCGGCGGCGATGTGACTTCACACGACCCCTTCAGGGCGATCGACATCGACGTGTTTCGGGATATCCCTCGGAGGTAATTGTACCCGGCCACAGACGCGAGGTCGACCAGTCGACCACGGGGATCGGTCCCAAGGGCTGACAGAGCATGGGTTTATTTTCATTTTACTTTTTTATTTTATTTTATTTCATTTTAGTTTACTTTGGGTTGCGGTGTCGTGTGCGGTGCTGTGCGGACCAGACCCGAGGCGCGTCGCGATCGGAACACACGGTACGACGACGTCGGAGCAAATCGAAACCCCTTACAGGAACCATGGATTGCCGGACGTCGGGATGAACGATGTGGGTATGGTGGCATGGTCTGGATGCCGGTGCCAAGTCCTGTTGAGGTTGCGGTTGGCTGGAAGGAACTGATGCATCAAGGCGTCCGGGAATAGAGGCACGCGCGCGCGCAAGTAATGACGAGCCGAGAGATTCCGGACGTGCCAACACGTTTGAGGGGGCGTTGGGCGTTGGGATGCCATCAGCACGCGCGGGGACAGTTGCCAGACGTCGGTGGTATCTGAACACCGAAATGGGGGCTCAAGGGGGACGGAGGGGGAACCCAAACGTGCATCCACACGAGGGTCAACGGTGTGGCAAGCATTTCATTCCGTCGTGCCACCGAGCATTGTCAGATTGTTCCGATCATGGCTAGAGACGGAGACGGGGAGTGTGTGAGGCCGCTAGGCGGGTGGGTTATGTCAGTCCATGCGAGGCCCCGTATCCTTCCGTCCTTTGAGCGTTCGATCGGCGTGTCAATGCCAAGGATAAGGACCCGCTGTCATGTGGGTTGTTATGGGTGTCCGCCTGTGTCCGCGTGTAAGAGGACAGCGAGGGCGGAAGTGATTGCTTTAGTGGCACTGTCAGAACGCAGCGCCGTGGGCTTGGCAAGGGCGATGGGTGCCAGATTCAGGCACGGGGGGAGACGTCGTTCCTGTTTTGCGTGGATGCCATCGTGGAATGAGGAAGAAAGTATGAACGGGGACGACCGTAACATGGGCCATTGACGTGCGTGACGGTGGCGCGATGAATGATGGTGGTGGTGGTGGTGGTGGTCGGTAGTCCCTTGGAGAATCGTGTTCCCTCCCCCCCTCAACGTTGACACTGCAGTGCGTGGCCTGGTACGGGTAAATGGCGTTGGCGTCGAGGACGACGACGACGGGTTTGACCAGTGCTGTGCGAGCGTGTGTTACGCCACAATTAGGATGGGGTTGTCATTTTTGGTCTCCGAAGCGCCGACGCTGCGACGTAGCACTTTGACCAAGGGTTCCCGAACCGAGCGGGCACCAGCATCCTCTCACCACACCACGCTCGACCACAACGACGAACGCGCGCGTCGACCCACACGAGGAGATCCCCCTGCGCTCGCTGCACCCACGGTCTCCTCACCACACTCCGCGTTCTCTACGCGCGTTGGCCATGAAATTCAGGTGCGACAGCGGACGGTCTTTTCCCCCGTGTCGAGCCGGCGCTTGTATTGACACCGACTGTATCGCAGTTCAGCCCTCAAATTCAACGCCGTCGCAGACTGGTGGGACGAGTATATCGCGTACGTCGTCGTCCGTAGCGCTCCCCTCGTCGTGGTCACTCACTGACTCGCCCCACCTGTCTTGGACGGGGCTGCGTGCGCGCGCGTCCTCAGCTATGACGTCCTCAAACGCCACATCTACCAGCTCGAAAAGGAGCATCACCGCATGAGTCTTGCACATGTCGATCTCGAGGCCAACGAGCGCACCGCGCTCGTCGAGCCCTCCGACTTTTCCGCCATCGATGCTGTCTTCGTACCGCTTCTCGACCAGGAGCTGCACAAGATATCCCTGTTCTACCAAGAGAAGGAGAAAGAGCTCTTTGACGACCTGCAAACGCTCGAGGACCTCATCGCTGAGCAGGACGAAGCGGGCCTCGAGGCCCAGGAACACTATATGGATGACTACGCGGACGAAGAAGAGGAGGACGACGATGACGACGACGACGACGACGAGCAGATAGGCAGCGACCATGTCCATTTCGAAGATGCCTCTTCCCCGAAGCGACGTCGGAGAAAGTCCAGCTCGGTCAGCTATCGTCCGCGCAGTAACTCGGGTGAGTCCCCAGATCCTCGTCCTCGGCGTGACCTCGTTGATGTCTGGCAAGGCGCCCGGAATAACGCCTCTGGTCATCGCTGGAGCGTTTCCTCCGTCGAAAACGGATATAATCTCGAGGCGCGTCCGTCCTCTTCTCGACCGCGTGCCGACAGTGTCAGCAAGTCGCCGATGGGACGCATCGCTGGTAGAATTATGAATTTGAGGGACAGCATCACGTCGCTCCCGACGCAAACCGTATGGACTGCCAGGACTAACTACGCTTTGGATATCCGTCTCTTGTTCAAGCGTAGGATCACTAACCTCTACGTCTCTTTCTGCTCTTTAAAGTCGTACGTCGAAGTCAACTACTCTGGCTTCCGCAAGATTTTGAAAAAGTACGTTTCGAGCACGTTCGCGTGGATCCACTATCTAACCTGGTCCTAGGTACGACAAGGTCACGTATAACGAGGTGAGTCGCGTGCGTGACGTGTCCTTGTCCGCCTGACGCGTGTTGTAGCTCAAAGACCGATACATGCATGACGTGGTGGAGGCTCGGTTTCCCTTCCTTCAGAGCTCCAAGGACAAGCTCACGGTCGCAATCAATCGCCTCGTCACCTTGTACGCCAAGTGCGTCACCGGCGATGACTCGTCTGCTGCTCTACAGCAACTCAAGGTTCATCAACGAGAGCATATCGCCTGGGAGCGCAACACTGTCTGGCGCCAGATGTTGGCACAGGAGCGCCGCGGGGCAACCGGTGCCTCTGATATGATGGGCGGAGGCATCCTTGTTCGGGAGGAGGCGGGCGGCACTGTCGGCATCCCGACACCGCTCGGAAATTTCAGGTTCAGGCGAAAGAGAGTGCCCCTCATCGTCGCGATCATCGTCTTCATCATACTCATGAGCACGAACGTCGTCAAGGATGGTCCCGAAGCAAACAGGTGCTTCGCCATCCTCATCTTCAGCACGATTATGTGGGCATCCGAGGTCTGTGCGTGGTGTGTACTGTATGACGTTGAGTTGATGGCGTTTAGGCAATCCCGCTCTTCGTGACTTCGACTCTTGTTCCGTTCCTCTTGGTCGTCTTTAGAGTCATGCGCTCGGATGGCCAAGATCCGGTGCCACTGTCGACGCCGGATGCGACCAAGTAAGAAGTCACAGGAGCCCCATCCGAGCGTTTCATTGACGCTTGCCACCCAGACACGTATTCTCGGTGATGTTTTCGCCTACGATCATGCTTCTCATTGGCGGCTTGACGATATCCGCCGCGCTAAGCAAGACAAACATCGATCGGATGTTGATCACCCGACTGTTGAGCATGGCCGGTTCGAAACCTAAAATGGTCCTTTTGGCCTTTATGGCCGTGTCGTGCTTTGCCAGCATGTGGATTAGGTATGCTCTGATTAGTCGCTTCTTGTTCCAGTGGAGGCTTGACACGTATTTTCAGCAACGTTGCCGCACCCGCGCTTTGTTTCACGTTGATTCGCGTACGTCAGACTATTTGTGGTGCGGTCTCTTTCTAATGTCCTGTACAGCCTATCCTCCGAACGTTGCCTGCGAGGGCGCCATTCGCGCCGTGCCTGATCGTAAGTTCAGCCCACTCGCACAGGGTTCTCATTGACAGGTGTGGCGCATGCACACACAGCTTGGAATTGCCCTCGCCGCCAACATCGGCGGCCAAAGCTCGCCGATTTCTTCGCCCCAGAACCTTATCGCCATCGAGTACATGGACCCCCCACTCGATTGGGGGAGCTGGTTCGCCGTTGCATTGCCTGTATCCATTGTTTCCGTTATAGTCATCTGGCTCCTCCTCCTCGTGAGTTACCGACCCGCCCGCGCGCCAGACGGAGATGGAGAGATCGAGATAAGGATGATCCGGCCGACAAGGGAAGTGTTCACTCTCAAGCATTACTGGGTCACTGTGGTATGTTTCGTGACGATCGGGCTGTGGTGCATCGAGCATCAAATTCAAGATACAATTGGAGACATGGGTATCATCGCTATCATACCGATCGTCGCTTTCTTTGCGACTGGAGTTCTCAAGAAGGTACGGTGTGCGCGAACGACCGCATCGATGTCACTAGCTGACGCTAGTTTATTTGTTCGTAGGACGACTTTGAGCAGTTCGCGTGGACGATCGTGTTCCTGGCTATGGGCGGTATCGCGCTCGGCAACGGTGTCAAGTCGAGTGGTCTCATGGATACCATGGATGGCGTCATTCACCGCGTGCTGGAAGGGCGAACGCTCAACAGCGTTGTCATCGTTCTTTCTATCTTCGTCCTCGTACGCCCTCTCCCTCTCTCGTGTCCTGTTGACCGCTGTCTTTCCATTGACCTGTTACTTTACCTGTAGATCGTCTCGACATTTATTAGCCACACGATCGCTAGCGTGCTCCTCGTCCCCATCGCGCAACAAGTGGGGAAAGACCTCGGCGGTTATGGCAACTTGCTCGTCTTCCTCACGGGTTTGATCTGTTCTACGGGAATGGGTATGCCGGTGTCTGGCTTCCCGAACCAGCTTGCGTGCGTTGCGTTCCGGGTTTGCATTTCGTCCTGTTGGCTTGCGCTGACACGGCACACGTGGTGTGGATCGCTAGGGCGGCGCAAGAAGACGATCTCGGGCAGGCGTATCTCACCAACGTCGATTTCCTCAAGAACGGTATTCCGGCGAGCATCATCGCGACGCTGGTGCGTGTCCTTCCGTGCACACGTTACGAGTCTGGTGTTTGGGTACGGCTGACGATGCACGGACAGGTCGTGGCGACACTGGGGTACTCGCTCATGATGGCGATCGGGTAAGTGCACGCACATGGTGTTTTTTTTTTTTGGTCGTTGGTTCCTGATGTTTTTTTTTTTTTGTGGTGTATGCCGATAGGGTCTGATATATGGACAAGTTTTGATTGGGTCGAGTATGGGACGGTCGTCCGGGGGGGGATCTCAGTATCGTATACTATTATCGTGCTTTCATCCTGCACGCGGTTGCTTTCTCTTTCTTTTCTTTTCTTTTTTTTTTTTCCGTGACGGGTCTTGAATAACATGGGATAATCAGGGGTATTGCTACTTTTGTCAAGGGGACCTGACGAGGCTGGGCGGGCGGTGAGATAGTCTGATACGGCTTGGAGCCGATCGGTTTCCCTTGTCTTGCTTCGGCGGTACGGCGAGGGGGGACTTTGTCGAAAGGCATGCGGCGCGCCGCACCGGTGGAGCACTGTTGAAGCAAGCATCCTCTGATATCGCACAGGTCTATTGACAGACGGGACAGACTGCGGCGTCGATGACGATGGTCAAGCCAGCGACTCCGGCTGGTCTAGCCCATCTCGCGCGTTAGCTTCCCAAGCTCGAACGTGCTCGTGTCTCCTCCATCGGGAGGTAGTGTCGTACCACGCCGGTCCACCCTACTTCACGTGTTGCCTGTGTTACACGCAATCTTTGTGCGTGGGCTACGAAGGAATAAACGTCCCTTCCCGTCACGAATAATACCACACAAAAAGAACGCAAACGAAAACAACGTTGCGCTAGGGCCGAACGGATCTACAGGAGATACGCCGTCAAGGCGCTGAGGCTGTACGCAGGGGCGGTGTAATTGAAGACCGAGGCGAACGTCGTCACGGAAGAGGTCATGGGGAACACGGCGTCCGGTGTCGCGGGCGTGTTGCTCGCGTCGAACGCGCCGGTCACCACGGTGAGATTCCCGTTGGGAGCGACGTCAAAGGGTAAGATGAACGACATGGGAGCCGGAGCGGCGTCGGTGTTGACGACCTGGCAAGGGGCGGTGAGCGTTGGCAGGGTGGTCTCGTTGTGTATGGTAGGGTCGGGGGGGAGAAGGTGCACTACGTGCCTTGATCAGGACAGCGCTGACGTTGGTGTCGCGACTGACACTCCAGTACAGTGTCCCGTTGAAGGCGGGAAGGGTGCTGGGCAAGTAGTCAGAACCTCGGTGGGTGCTGAAGAGCTGTTCGACGGCACGTTAGTATAGGAACGCACGCGTGTTGGGTCGAACGTTTCGAATACGGCTTGTAGGTCGTACCTGCTGGACATAGTAGCTAGTAGAAGGGTACACGTTGGAAGCGCTGTTGGTTTACGATCAGTGCTCCACACGTACACGAGGAGAA
>QGOH01006643.1:551-14937 GCA_003313155.1 Boletus sp. MG95
TCCTGATTGAACGTGAAGAGCTGCCGGAGGGACTCGAGCGAGAAATGTCTTTCGGCATCCTCTTTCTCATCTACCACCGCGGAAGACAGAGCCTGCTTAGAAGCTTGTCGTTGGAAGATCTTTTCTTCGATGGTTCCTGTTGAGATAAATCGGTAGACGAAGCCTGCGTGGATCAGTCATGGGGCCTTGGAATCATGTTGATGCTTCACATACATTCTTTCTTCTGCCCGTCCCGCCACACACGGGCGAGAGCCTGTTGATCAGCAGCTGGGTTCCAATCTCAAAGGCAGTCTCGTTCGTGACTCGCATGTATGTGACAAGGAGGCGCACATACCAGGATCAAATAAAATTAATCGGTTTGCTCCAATAAGATTGATACCGCATCCACCAGCTTTTGAACTGAGTAAGAAGATGAATTCCTTCCCATCGGGGTCATTAAACTGATCGACGAGTTTTTGACGCTTCGTGATTGTCATAGTCCCATCCAAACGGAAAAATCCATACCTTGCACACGATATGAAAAAAGCTCAATGGGAAGTGAACCTCACATGACGTACTTTTTACTTCGACACAACTTCTCAAATAGGTCGAGTGTCTGGGTATAATTACTAATGAGCACGATCTTGTCATTGCTAGTCGTCTTGATTTGATGAAGGAACCTGTGGAATGATGAGTGCAATCAGCGGCACAAAGAAGGGTGAATCACCTCTCCAGGACAACAAATTTGCCTCCCCACTCACACCTTACGCCTCTGTCCTGGATCCTCCCTCCATGCCTACCACCACTGCCACCTCCACGTCCCGAAGCTCCCACAAATCCCTCGGGAATAAGTGCTTCCGACCCCTTGAGATCGTCAGGCAGGTTGAGTAATTCAGGGTGATTACACAGTTTCTTTAAGATATTGATGGCTTTCAGAGGTTGTGAATCAGCACCACGGAGCAGGGCCTTGATTTCTGGGGATGAAATGAAGAGGCGGTATAGGGACAATTGAAAGGAGGATAGTTTGCAAAACACGACGTGCTCGTACTTGACGGGTACTACAATCGAGTTCGCATGTCAGTGTTGGATTGGCTGGATTCCATTAGCAAGGGATGGTACACACGATACTTCGACAATAGATCATTAGTACGCCGGATAATGAATTTTGTCACGAGGCCACCAAGCTCCTTGAGCTTCCTCTCAGATTCGGCTTGCACCTCGACCGATGAACTTGCGTCGCGGCCTCGGATAATAGCGTTCTCGAAGTTTTTCCTGAAATCTTCGCGCGTACCCAGGAAATTGGGGTTGGCGAAATTGAGGAGCGAGAAGTATTCTGAGAGATCGTTCTAAGACCAAGACGTAGGTGTTAAAGCACGAACACTGGTCAGCATGTATGCGCTAGGAACAAGGATTAAGTAGATACCTGGATGGGTGTGCCCGTTAATATAACGCGCCGTTTGACATCGAGTGTATTGAGGGACTGGAACGTAAGGGAGTCTAGATCAAGGAAAGACGAATGTGTGTAGTGAGCAGCGGCTCTCTCTTGACAAAGGACGTAAATCAAGGTTCACAGACCAGAATTTTTGAGTCTGTGTCCCTCGTCGCAGAGCAGCAGACCGATACTACAGTTCGCGAGGTGAGCCGATAGCGTCCGAAGGGTTTCGTACGACACGATCATCACTTCATTGTGATCGAGTGATGCGTTCATAAGTAGTGAATGCATCAGGGAACAAGAACAAACCTGGTTGTGTAACGTTGCGGCCTCTAGCCTCTACCCATCTCCCGACTTTCTCTAGTAATTCAGCTTTTCCGCCCTTGCCGTCAACCGCCATCGCAGAAATTGCGTCCTTTCCCAACCACTTCACTATAATGCTATTGGCAATGCTACTGGATCAATACAAAGGAGACGACGTGCCTAGTTCATTGGCCCAGTTCTTGACCAAACTGGACGGACACGCTATGATGCACTTCTCGATGGTCGACTTTGCGGCATGTGGAGACTGTTTGACTAAAGTCCAAAGAAGAGCAATGCACTGGAGGGTTTTTCCGAGCCCCATTTCGTCAGCCATGATGCAGCCATACTGATTGTCAACCATCATTCCTGTTGTGCATTTATACAAAAACTGCGAACCCACACATGAGCGTCAACAAGGGATAAACCATCAATAATCACCTTCACACCCTCGATTTGATGTGGACGAAGGACTTTTGAAAGGCGGGGATCAATGACGACTGGTACTTTGGGAATGGCCTCTTTCTTGTCCTTCCCTTCACCCAAAAGTGCGCGTAGACTCTTGTGGGGATTGTACATCCCGGCCGTCTTTTCCTGTGCCTCCTTGGCTGCGCGTTCCTTGGCATCCTCCTTCTCCCTCGTCTTCCTTTCCTCGTCGGTCTCTCGGTCATCTATGGTCGGATCATACAACACAATGGCGTGATCTTCCATCGGGTCGTGTAATGGTCGTGGAATAATCTTCGCCTGGGGTCGTATACCGAGGGACGCACCAGTCGGGACGAGGGGTACAACTTCCCCGCTCTTGTTTATCATGGTCGGCATCGAGAATCTGCGTACTGTCATCTCAAACGGCTTTGGTTTGTACACAGGGAACGTCTTGATGGCGGCCTTGAGTTCTTCCTCGTTGAATGTGCCATCCCTGTCCCTGTCCTTCTTCTTTTTCTTCTTCCGCGTATCGTCCGAGTCAGAGTCGTTCTCGTCTCCCTGAGATTCTTTGTACGAGACGCGCTTGCGTTTGCGGGCTGGTTGCACGCGTTCTGTAGGTACCAAGACTGTGGGCGGTTTGAAGGGCTTGTAGACGCGGGTGCTTTCCTGGAGACGATCTACGACGCGTCCATCTGTCGTCGTTGGCGTCCGCTTGAGCATAAACATGGCGAAGAGGGAGGCGAGAGGAGTCAGACGCGACTCATCGACGCGTTAAATCGACACGTGACCATAATCCATGCAGACACTGCTGGCAAGCCTGGAACTAGCATAGCGCGCAGCCCCATCGCAGTTGGTGTGTAGTCAGTATGGGTCCCCTTGCTGAAGAATATTTGGTCGTTCTTCAGCGAGTGCTTTCATGGATGGAAAATTCCGTACACCATTTGCCGGAAGCATCCGAGTCAAAGACTCAAAGCACTGCTCTCATGAGTGATGAACGCCTGTGGGACCCATCTCCATCACCAATAGAATCATACAGCGATGCTTCAGGCTGCAACGAAGACGGCGAATGGCCCGTCACCATTGTCGGTGAAGAGATACGCCTCGATGGTACTTCAAGGTATAGTACTCTGCACCATGCTCGGTAATGAGCGATCTCAGCGTTCATCCACAGATACGAAGTACGTCCTCATATATCATCTACCTCGCGCCCGTCCTGCTCACCCGCTATGTAGGTAAGATGGGAAAACTGGCACCGTCAGGATGGTTCAAATACCACGTGGGAAACGGCGGAAACGTTTGACAAGGTCGAGCTCATAAAGGGATGGCAGCGAACACAGAAACGCATACGGAGTTCCCTTGCAGATGTCTCCCTCGACATGAAAGTCCCGTGGCCGGATGATGCTGTCCACAAGCGTCTCACTGATCAACGCAAGCAGGCCTACGAGGAGAAACTAGGGAGGCGTCACGCGGGTCCGATATCGACCGCTGATTGGCACGCAGAGATAGCCAAGGCGTATGGGAGGCTCCAAGAACCGGAGATAGGGGAAACAAACTCGAAACTTCGGGTGAGGCGAGTTCACCCAGCATCCGCTTCAGGGTCCTCAGCGGGTGTACCCGCTCATTCGACACCCTCACGCTGGAGCAAAATATCGTCTCCGACATTGATTGTTTCCTCGCGTGATCAGTCCATTTCTTCTGGACCCCCACCTAAACGTGGCCTCGGTCGACAACGGATTGATAGCACTCCGACCACCCCCCCTACATCAGCTACGGCAACCCCTCTAACATTCTCGCGCAAAGGAAAGATGACATTGACCCCTAGTTCAGCTGGGACCTCCAGGGAGCTTGGGACCTCACAGATGCTCCCATCTGTCATCATCTCCCAGCCGACATTGTAAGCACATCCCTTGCGCATGTCGCGTTTGACCTGACCGTATGTGCTAGACGAGGGCGTATCTCGTCAACATGGAATAAAGCTGCAAGAGAAGTGATGGCTGCGACGGTCCGCATATCCCCCGATATCCCTGATTCGAACGTCCCACGTAACCTCCGGAAATTTAAATACGTGGAGAAAGGCTATGTTTTTTGGTATGTTTACCCCTTACGGGAGTGGCGTGTTCACCCCCATTATGTAGTGACGATGAACTGCAAGAATTGTTTAATGCATCTCGTGACGTCTTCACGACGTGCGATTGTATGACCTGTTCAGACGCTTCGGATTGTTCTTGCCGGGATTTGTCCAAAGTTTATGATGTAAGAGGCACAAGGAACTTCTATGCCTACTCTGAGGTAATTCCGTCGCGAGTTCCCCTGGATTACAGTTGAACAAGGGGTGTAGGGCTTGTTCACCTTTGAAGTCCCACGAGGTGTGGAGGTCATCGAGTGTAACAAGGTTTGGCCCAACGAGTCCGTGCTTCTTTTTACTCAACATTTCAATGACTGCCAGTACTGCGGATGCGGCTTCGATTGCGGAAATCGCGTCGCCCAACGTTCCCGCAACATCGGCATTGAAATTTTTGACACGAACCGATGTGGGTGGGGCGTGCGTGCTCTGGATGACATTCCCGAGGGAAAGGTTCTTGGCACATACACAGGGTAATATTGTATTTCAGCTCGATGAACCGTAACTAACACGACTCTTCGTCACAGAACTTTGATGTAAGTATATCATGTGGCCACATAAACTTTCGTTCCGTCTGAGCGATGCCAGTCGGAGGGATGAAGTAGATAAGCTACCTGAAGAACACCAGGGGTACTTATTCGACCTCGATAGCACCGAGGTCAGAAACTCTGAGAACCTGGGGGAAAGATACACTGTGGACTCGTACGAGTGTGGTGAGCATTCAATGATGGTTGTGATTGCCGGCATGAATTTACAGTTGTTGGAGGTAACTGGACGCGGTTCGTAAAGTAAGTGAATGACTTGCGTACCGCCGTGTCGTGCTGAACTTTCCCCTATAGCCATTCATGCGGTCCGAACATGGGGGTTTACTGTGTGGTCTACGATACAATCCCATACGTAAGCCAGCCCTTTAGGACAAGCTGTCGTTCACTGACATTTGGTCGCAGGTGAATATGCCATATGTAGCCTTTGTAGCATCCACCGATATCCCGGCAGGCACGGAACTGACGATTGACTATCACCCTTACGCGGAAGAGCACAAGAAGGGGAAGCGACCAGCGAAAGGAGGGGATTGTAGATGTGATTCGGAAGCGTGTCGGGGATGGTTTAACATGTGAGGATGTCAGAAGGACGGCTAGTTCAATTGATCAGTCTCGCGATATCGTCCGCTCGTGTGATCACACGACCAGAGAGTCGGATTCCGCGCGATCCTGGCAGCGCTCGGATGCGAGCCGAAGAGTGGCGCACCGCGTTTTCGTTGAGTAACCTGGTCAACTGCGTAGACTGGAGACGCAGTCGGGCTGGAGTGCCCCCGGCGCTTGGACAGCTGTGTGAACATACCCCGCACCAACTTGGATATCCTCCCGTGTCCAGCTTGGTTCACTTCTCAAACACACCCTGATAATGTTTCTCGTCAACTCGTTCAGCGACCTCTTCGGTTACACTTCGATGTGCTGTTGGCTGGGCGCACAGTTCCCGTAAGTTCACGATTGCGCCATAAAACTTGCTGAAAACGCTATCTGACGTCCTCGCGCGATGCGCAAGACAAATTATGGAGAACATGAAGCAGCAATCTTGCGAAAGTCTTGCGCTTCCCTTCTTGTTCAACTGGATGCTAGGTACGCCATAATCGCGTCACCTCGCTGCTGACAGTTTCTTACCGAGGACACCCTCCCCGCAGGCGATGCTTCCAATTTGATTGGGTGCCTTCTAACACATCAGCTGCCCTTCCAGGTGAGCTTCGTCCTCTTTATCCCACGAGGGTGCTCATCCGATGTGATAGACATATCTTGCAACGTATTTCTGCTTCGTAGACTGCTGTTTACTGTATCAGTACGTTTACTACGGTGGCAGCCCTAAAGCTCCTCCCATCACCTACCCGCACACGCGTTCCCGCACTACATCCTCCGCTCGGCGGCGATCCGTCGATGCGTCGCAATACCGCACCCTGTCCACTACGGCGGGCAGTATCGCAGCAGCAGCCGCGCTCGCCATTCATCCAGACACCCACCCAGAACACCGTCATCCAAAGAAACTCGGCGGGGATCTTTTGATCGATCAGCAATCAATAACCCAACACCCGTCCACAATACCTCAAGATGAAGTAGGCGGCGCTGTGCTCTCCGCGCTTTCAGAAAGTTCTCATTCCGAGAGTGGACGGAGGAAGAGAGTATCGTGGAGCCAGGAGAGGCACGAGCATCCACCCGGCGGCTCTTCCAGACGTCAGGTGTCGCCTGTAGTATCGACGACACTCTGCCACACATCTGCGTCTGCAGCTGCACTACTTGCGAGAGGGAGACCACCGCGACGCGACGAAGAAACAGAAGGTCTGCCCGACGAGCAGGCGGTCGAAACAGCGGGGAGGAACGCTTCAAGAGCTAGTCGGAGGAGTGTCGGGATGGTTTTGCTGGGTATGGGTGTGCTTTTTGGCATTGGAAGATATACGGGCGATACACGATCCGTAGTTGGAAGAGGGGTGAAGACTGGGGCAGTCCTCGTATCGACGTCTACTCTGGACTTCTCGGCAGCAACTGGATTACCCGTCGTGGAAAATCCGTCAAACGACATTACAACCTCGCTTCCTTCCTCAGTCGACGTGGAATTACCCTCGCTCCCGAACGACGCTGGGTCCACCCAGCAGCGACAACCTGACGAAGACACGTCTTACGAGCGCGTCGTGGGACGTATATTTGCTTGGTTGTGTACCACTCTCTATCTGACATCACGACTACCGCAAATATGGAAAAATGTGAGTCGTACACGCGTTGCAAAGTCATTCACTATAACGTTGACATTGACGGTGTTCCCAGTACGTCAGGAAGTCGGTCGAGGTACAGCGAGGCATTCCTTGAATTCAGCATGACTGATTCGGATCTATATCATGACAGGGCCTCTCGATGTATCTTTTCGTCTTTGCATTTCTCGGCAACTTCTTCTATGTGCTGTCACTCCTCACGTCTCCTGAAGCTCAACTCCCACCACCAGCATCGACCGAATTCTTCCGCGAAAGCCTCCCGTACGTCAACCCCATCCGAGCTAATCCCCTCCCTTGATCACAGCTTTCTCCTCTCGGTTAGGTATCTCCTCGGTAGCGGCGGGACCTTTGTTTTCGACATCACCATCGTGTCCCAGTCTTTCATCTACAAAGGCAAGCATCCCCGAAGAAATTACATTCGGAGTCGAGGCAACTCTCTTGTACGGAGTGCGGCGCTTGCGGAAGAGACAGCTGGATTGCTACGGGGAGATACGCTCACAGCGGCACGTGCTCATTCCGAGTGGTCACATGCAGAGAGCTTTGCCGTGCCACGCTCACGGAGCCGGGGTTGAAGCAGGCGAGCGGCTATAGTATCGTGGTTCTCAGCGGTACTACTGTACATCGTGAACCGGATAGGATCACTAGTATCTTGTGTTATACTGTTACAAACTGAACTGAGAGGAGGTGGCTAAATGTGAGCACGTGCGACCGTGTAGCACCGTCTGTGTACATGAGCTTGTTTCGTCTCATCCTCCGCCAGGCTACCGACTAGACGATGCCCACTGTCACCAGCAAAGGGAGACAACCTAGTAACGGAAGCGCTGAGCCCGTGAGCAACCAAGGTCTCGCTGAACCGCGCCAAGACCATCTAGTAAGGACCTTCCGTTGTCTCTCAGGTTCCGGTTGATCACCCGACACGCAGCGTAATCTCGTCCTCGACTACCTATGTCACAACTGTTACCTCAATACTGCACAGGCGTTCGCAAAGGACAGCGCTGTTCGACATCTCGACAAGGACGGTGACGAGATCCCTGACCGAACGTCTGCGCGGGTGGGAAATGGTCTGGGTACCATCAGTTCCCAAGGATCGTCGACAGACCTGAGCGACGGGATGGTCCGGAATATTGTGCTACGACAAAGTACGTTGTCCGGCTCGAAAAACAGCGATCATTATCAGATTAACATTGCGCGTTCTTCGTAAAAAGGCATCCAATTCGAGATCCTCTCGGGAAACGTCAAGGAGGCGACCGTCCTCCTGAACCGACATTTTCCCAAAGTCCTTGCAGAAGATGGTAACGACAACGAGATGGAGATAACAGACGAGAACGCGAACCCGTCGCGGCTCGAGTATATCGGGGACACTGTGAACCCGATTCATCTCTCACTCAACCTTCGCATCCTGGCATTCATCGAGGCGTGTCGTACGGTCCCCCTTGTGTACACTCCACCGAGCCGAGGAGCCGGGAGTCTAATCTCCCTGAATTCGGACGCTGCGATGGTCGCGGGCTCTCCCATACAACGTGACCCAAAGGACGAATATAACCATCAAGAGGAACTGTTGTTTTGTGCACAGAAGCTACGTGCGACCGTCAGCGCCCTTCAGAAGCCAGACGATCGCGCAATTTATGAAAAGGAACTCGACAACGTCGCAGCGCTCCTTGCATACGCTGTCCCAGAGAACAGTTCGATAGCGAAATACCTACACCAAGAAAGACGCGATAGAGTTGCGGAGCAGATTAACAGTGCAATCTTGCGTTCGTTGTTTTCCATGTTGTGCATGTTGACGCCCTTTGAACGATTGACGTTGGCAGATCACACCAAGATGCCGTCGGTCTCGCATCTGGAACTCGCAGTCCGATATACGAATTGTTTATGGGCCGCATTACACGAGCTACGGGTCAAAGTCCCTACCGCTCACCGACTCGGTGGAGTTTCTCTTCCCCTCGGCATGGGCTCGAAGGGTGCCGGCGAATCCGAGAAAGAGCCTTTTCACGAGGCGAGTTTTACCTGTGTGCTTTGATGATCGAAATCTCATTCTAACGTGGGCCGATGATAGGCTCGACCTTTCGACTTACAACTCTTCCTGAACACAAGGCCATGATTTCGTCTCATCGCCTTTACTTTCCTGGCACGTTGGCTCTCGTCACTCCATCATCGATGGCTTTCACATCACATAACCATTCAGCATTAGCATCGTCCAACTCGTACATTTTTGGATTTGGACGTAGTCCTACATTACTCATATTTCAAACGCAAACAAGTCATTATCACGCCTTCCAGGTTCTGTCTGAGTGGATGACATCGCGGACGTTACAGACAGCCACATAATATATTGAAGCCTCAAAGCGTCCCATCACAATTAACCACGTACACCGATCTATTGAATGATTCTGACGTCCCCCCATCGCCCCCTATTCAGTTCCAGCAGTAGCGTTGGTGTGACCGGACCCGCTCTTAGTCCAAGCACCTCCAATCTCCGCAAATTGCCCCAACCCACCTCCTCCAGTATCGGTCGTCCCCCATCGACGACTCCGGAAGAGTACAACCACGCATTGTAGGACAGGTCCAGGAAGACGAGCAGCGGACAGATCGCTGGCAATCGTTGCAGCGGGATTCGATGAGGCAAATGGACGAGCGCGAGGTGCGTGATCGTCGGCGGGAATGCTAGCACGGTGGCAGCGCTCAAAGGGCTCGCGAGGACGGCGAGGGAACGCAGCGCGAGGGGCTCGTTGTCCTGAATCTGCACGGCGTCCCACGATGCATTGGGCTCGCCGTCTCTGTGTTCCAGCGCGTCGGTATCGGGGTCGTGGTGGGGATCAGTGGTATGGTCGTTCTTCCAGAAGGCGCTCCCACGCAGGGTATTGCACGGTCCGACGACGATGAGTTCAGTGTCGACGTGAGTAGTGCCTTGACACAGCGCGCCGAGCTCGATCTGGGATAATGGGGCGTGGATCGCTGTGTAGCGAAGAAGGGCACGGCGGAGGTGGAGCGGGATGTAAGGCACGACTTGGGCGAGGTCTGCGTATGGGCAGATAGCTCGGATGAGCTGGAGACAGAGGAGAGTCAACTGTGGGACTGGGCTAGGGTCGGGGTAGATCAGGCGGGAACGCGCACTCTCCGACGGTGAGGGTGTGACATCAGCAGAGAATAAAAGCGAGAGTGCGCGTTCCCGCCACGCGGGAGTGTTGGCAACGACATCGATGTCACTCTTGGCTTCGAAGGGCAGGGGGGTTAATGCTGCAGGTGATCGCCAGCTCTTGGGAGGGCTGGGTCCGGGAACCCATGAAGGACTAGCTGCCGGCGCTGGCGAGCTTGAGGGGTAGATAAGGTTGATAGGTAACGTCGGTTGGTTATGGGCATGAGACGAAAGTGAGCTGCTCGACACGGGCTTGCCCTGTATGTTCCGTGCGTGTCTGTAGTGCTCGCCTCTGCGGATGGAGGGTTCTACGGGATATACTCAAACGATCCAGGAACACCAACCTAAGATTCTGCAAGATGTTATTGACCTGTCGCCCTGGGACATTGCCCTCCGGGGCTGTCTTCTGTGGGGCCATCGTAATGTCGCGCTATAGCTCGGAGACCAGGGGCTTTCGCAGCTCGGTGGTGTCAACCCCTACATGTGACTGTCAACGAGTCAGTCCTTGCAAAATTCAGAGCCAGGTAGTGGCCAATGTTAGTCGACGTCGGTGTTCATCTCGTGGCGGGTGAACAATACACCGAGGGTCGTTCAGTTCCCGCGTTGCTTGAACAAGGTCGGAAATGAAAGGCTCATACTCGTTTTTGACATACGGTGCATACATGGCGGAACAGATGCAGTTTAATGTGAATTCGTGCCAGGCATGCCCTCATACAGAGCAGCATACACCAGCTACACGGCAAGGCTCCCCGCGGCTACTCCCCCAACGACGCAAATCCTCGATGTACAGCAAGGTAAACTGCTCAGTTCATTTGTCGGATGAGCTTGTTGATATTGGACTCCCGGTCACCAAAGTCACCACCCTGGACAAAGTGCTTGAACTTTCGTGTCCTCCAGCCACCAGTAGGGTTCGAGAGTTTGAAAGGCCAAAGGAAGTTGGATGCCTACCATAGAACGGAGTGAGGGAAATGTCAACTTCAGCACTCAATGTACTGACCTGCTTGAAATTTGGTCCGACAGTGGCGATTTCGTGGACAAGGTCTTCAATGCAGAGGATGTCGTACTTGCCAAGCCTCTCCTCGATGATAGCATTGTTGGCAAGGGGAATGCGTTGCTTGTCAACCTTGCCGTATCCACGCTTGTAGATCAATTCTCGGATTGATTTGAGGTTGGGCTCGCTGGGGTTTTCCATCAACAAAAAGTAAGACGATAGTATCGAAACAGAGCCAACCCGTAGGCAACGAAAGGCTCGACCAGCCGCAGCATTTGTTGTGTTGCCTTGGTCACCTTGACAAATACGCCGTTGTTGATTTGGAGGAGACGAAGTAGCTGAAGGATCTTGCGGGGCTTTGGCGCGATTTCGTTGATACCACGGATACGGATGACGAAGTAAATTTTGGGTTCGGCAGGGACGTAGAAGTCGCCAGATGCGCGTGCTACCCTCTTTAGCCGGATCTCCTCCCGTTCCTTTGCGAGGTACTCCTTCACGTAAGACTCGGCCCGCTTGAAGATGACCTTGCGTTTTGCGTGTGCCGCCTGTGTAAAGTGTTAGGTTGACGGTATAGATGCACAGTTGGGAAGTCGAGGTGGAAATATCAGTCCCGAAAGATGGTTAATTTAAGGCAGCACCGTGGAATAAACCACTAGCCACGATTGTTGAATCACATATACATCATGTAAAGAGAGAAAAGAAAATGCTGCCAAGGAACCTTGGACGCACCTTCCGGGCAGCAGCAGCAGCAACAAGGCGCTCTTCCCGAGCCTTTTCATTCTGTTTGCGCTTTTTGAGAAGGGTCTCGGGAACTTCGATGTCCTACGGTGAATATGAGGAGTCAGATCACGTCAGTTGAAGATCGGTTTTTTACTGACCGTGACCGAGGGGACGCTCGAATCGAATCGTCAATCTAACGCAGGTTGTTACAAAATTTCGATACTCACGTTGTTGAGGGAGCCATGGGCTTGAGAGGTTGAGTTGGTCGGTGAAACACTCACAGAGATGCGGTGGCTGATAACTATACAGTCATTAGCTCATTTCTTCCCACAGGGAAACCGTGGGTTAGGATCTATCGGCGTTTGGAATCTGTCGGACTCTGAAATATCTCGAGCGGCCCGAGGCGGTCCACGGCAAGTACTGCTTGACTAGTACCGACACAGCTTTTGCGCGCCGATTCAATTGAAAATTAAGTAATTCTCACTCCCACGGACTGCGCCAATCGCAGGCTACGATCTCGGCGTCATAGCAAGGGTCCATCGCAACTGTTTGGGCTTCTTTCCCCTTTTGCGCACGATGAGCGGCGCTGCCAAGAGTACTTGTGTCGCCGCCGTCGCTGCCATCGCCTAGCATCCGCGGCGTCGTTTGATGGCCGGCAGGTTGCTCTGTTCCAAATGGATTCTTTGTCGTGAGTTCTTCCATGTACTCATTCTCAGGCCGACACTTCTGCCCCCACATGACCCATCGGCGCTTGATCTACACAGCTTCGCAGGGCACGCGCTGATGCATGCTGTAAATTTGCCTCCAGGAACGGGGCTCTCCGACCCTGACAGGCGGTCTCTCTTAATATACAATCCGGGTGCCGAAACCTGGCTTCGTTTTCCTTCTCCCTCCGACCATGGCGCTACGTAGGGACCTGTACTGGCCGTCACTCGCGATCCTCGCCGCCGGGTTGCTTTCTGCGGGTCCTGTAGGCATTCGAGCCCAAACCTCGACTGCCGTTTGTCTATCCTCCTTCGATTGGGTATGTCGCTCTACCCTATTCCAGGTGTTTCACTCTCAAAGTGTCTTCAATGACTAGATGAACAACAGCAAGAGCCAGAACCCTTGTGAGGTTTCAGCGTATCTGCAGGGCGCGTGCAATGGTGGCCGTACGTTGCTTTCCTATTATGTCATGCTCTCCTTCAGAGCTCAGATGTCCGACAAGAATTTACCGTCGATGCTCTCCCACCCAACACTCATTATACTGGTCCCGATGCGGACGCACAAAATGAGTGTCAATGTAGCTCTGTCACGTACAACACTATAAGTGCTTGTGGTCTCTGCCAGAACCGTACAATTATCAGGTAATGTGACCTCCCGTGAAACGCCATTCACACACCCTTACCTTCTACCATCAGTTGGTCCGCATGGGAGACCAATTGTTCGACTATTTATCCAGGATTGTAGGTTCTCGCGTACGGTGCAGTTCCCATGAAGTTAAGTATTTCAACAGCTTCCTTCCGGGTATCCCCAGTGGTACAGCGGTGCCAGCATGGGCGTTCCAAGACGTGACGGTATGTGTTACTTGTACTGGGCATCGGCTGGCACTGCGCTGAGGGTTCTCTTCCAGACAAGCTATCTGTTTAACGTAACCCTTGCTCAATCTGTTGGTGGTAAAATGCCGTTTACAGAGCCGCTGCATGTGACACTCATCAGATCGGTCAGATAATCCTGAGGCGACTCCAACTAATGCCCAATCCACCGGTTCTCTTGGCGCAACGTCAACTGATTCAGCATCTCTTACTGACTCGCCATCAACATCAAGCACTTCAAGCCCAGTGTCCTCGGTTAAAACAGACACCGGGGCGATCGCCGGAGGTGTTGTCGGTGGTGTCGTCGGAGTTGCACTGATCGCTGCAGCTGTTGTCTTTTTCGTCATGAAGAAGAAGCGTTCTCAAATCTCGCCATCGGCACAGTTTGCTGGTCGCCCGACGTCATCTGTTTACCCTTCCTCTGGTTATCCAGACACCACTCCATTTGCTCCCCAAATGGCACAACCCAAGCTCTATGTAAGTGGAGAGCATCCCAGAAAGACTTTGGTGTCTTACCATCATGTTCCAGGATCCGTCTGATCCTAGCACATTCCCTACTTCTCCGCCAGCAACCACTATTACGAGTGTGTCATCAAACAACGTCCAGAGTCCCGCTATCAGTTATTCCTCCCCTTCAGTGCATCCCGGGTACTACAGTGGAGTGCCGGAAGTATAAGGGCAAAGGGATTTCTCGTTTCGGATTGAAGGTTCACGCCATGCTGTTTGACCGTTTTCCTTGTATCTAACCCTCTCCGTGACACTGTTGGCTTACATGATGGTGTGTGGTTACCCTTCCACACATAGGGATCCTTTGTGTAGCCTCCCTTTGAACGTGGTCTTTGTGGCCAATCAAGACTTTGGTTTGGAGTGCTCGTGGCCACAATAAGTCCTGTAATATACATGCGCTGTTTATAACGATTATTTGATAACCTTAGCAGTTTGGTCCTAGTA
>QGOH01006690.1:2063-31793 GCA_003313155.1 Boletus sp. MG95
CCGGTACCTGTAATGTTGCAACGACTGAATTCCTGCAGCAGTGCCCGACACTTTGGACTTGGAAATACAATTCTTCCTTTACAGTGAGACCACGCAAATGCACCGCTTGAACTTGCTTATCATGGCAATACAAATGGGTCGCGCGGACATACTTGGCGTAGGCGATGTGGGTGTTGTGACATGCTGAAATGAGTGGCGGCTATAGGGAATTAAATGCATTGATGGCGACCATGAGAACTTGCACACAACATGTTGATTCTTTCATTCATCGGGATGAATGTCGCGGTCGTTTTGTACTGGGTGATAGTACCTGTATTATGTCCATATCTGTATCCACGACGGACATGCAGACGAGTGTTGCTAGAACAATCCTGCCATCCGAAATGGCATCGCTCCGAATTTCCGATCAAGCTCGCGAATGCTCCGATCCGATCGTGGACTGATCTGGGTTCCTGGAAGCATTCGGCGCTGTTTCCACGGGACAGGTGATGGCTCCGACAACGCTCGCTAAATGTCGAGACCATGCAATAAATCAGTCTGCTACTAGATCTTGCGTGGGTTTCGTTTGCGGCTCATATTTTTACGCTTCGTTTCCAAGTCAGAAGACTTTGAATAGACATTAATGCCGCGGGCCTGATGGAACTGGGTAACAGGTACTATCAGAAACAAGGCCGTAAGTGGGCCAAGTTCCTGGCTGACTCTGTGTCGAAAACAAGCCTGCATCGCCACACCGCACAAGCCCTAAACCTTATTCTTAACAACTGTGAAGCACCCTCGGAGATTGCCGGGTGGCTTGGAGGCGCAGAGCACATCCCAACACGACGAGCAAGTCACAAGCACACCGCCCGCCGACGCTCAAGATGCCCAAAAGTACGTCCCCGTCCTCCCACATCCAGACCTGAACTGACCAGCATTCCAGTCTACAAGCCAGGAAAAGTGACGCTTGTTCCATCGATACGGTCTCGGAAGTGAACTGACAGGGTGTGCGTTAGGTTGCCATCGTCTTGCAGGGCCGTCAGGCAGGCAAGAAGGTCGTCGTCATCAAGCAGCTCGATGAAGGAACCAAGGAACGTCCCTACCCCCACGCGATCGTCGCCGGCATCGAGCGTTACCCGCGAAAAGTCACCCGCCGCATGGGCACCAAGAAGGTGCAACGGAGGAGCAGAGTAAAGCCGTTCGTCAAGGTCAGTTTACGTTCGGATCTCGCTTTGCCATGTCGCGACCAACAACCCTAAAGACCGTCAACTACTCGCATCTCTTCCCCACCCGTTACGCCTTGGAATTGGAGAGCCTCAAGGGCGCCGTCACAGCAGAAACTTTCAAGGAGCCTACCCAACGGGAGAACTCTCGCAAGAACATCAAGAAGCTGTTCGAGGAGCGGTACCAGAGCGGCAAGAACAAATGGTTCTTCCAGCCACTCCGTGTAAGCAATCTCGCTACAGCTACTGTTTCAGCTCTGATGGTGTATTCATTTCTCAGTTCTGATCGCATCCTTTACCTCGCGGTGTTTGGGAGATGACACAAAACTACATGTACCCCGCATGTCACTACATCACGCATGACCTCCATATGCACTTTTTACTTGACGCGCATGTTTCAGTAGGAAAAGCTTCAGACATTCCTCCGAGGTATGAATGGGGGTGTGGAGTGCGCCACACCCACTAGATCAAATCAACTGATCGTTGTTCGTGCGATCATGATCAAGTTCATCGTGAGATTCCTCCCGCGGACACAGGTAAAAGGAAAGGAATGATGGATTTTATCTATTACGGAGGCCGACAATCGAGGATAACCAGCGTATGTATGCCGAATAAAATAACAATCTCACAGAGCGCTTGCACCTGTTTGGAATCAAGTAGCGTTAGCCCGACTTCGACACACAAAAAGTGGAACGGAGCGCTGCAACGCACCAGTGATAATGTCAACCAACTCGTTGGTGATGGCGGCTTGGCGACCACGGTTGTACTGCATCGTGAGAGTATCAATCATACCCTTTGCGTTCTTCGATGCATTGTCCATGGCATTACGACTGTTGGTCCGGATGAAACGTCGGGCCAAGTCAGATTGGGATGAGACTATACGTACCGTGCACTCTGTTCACATGCATGTGCTTCGACAAGGGCAGCATAGATGGCGTTTGCTAGTGAGAACTCCGCAAGGTCTTTGGTGACATCGTCCTCCATCTCATATGCACGGAAACCAGCTGCCAGGGGTGTATGTAAGCACAACATAAGTCGTACGCAAGAGAGCAGACGGAAAGCCTACGGGACTCTTTGAACGTGTTCTCGTTGGCAACCTCGACGATACCAGCCTCATATGAGACAGCCGAAACGAATATGTTGTACACGATAGCGATAGAATCGTGCTCGACACCACTCTTGACGATCAGGTCAGCAACGCCGGCAGCATCCGCAAAGGTAGGAATGTCGCGTCCGATTTGGTTGAAAGTAAGAGCGAGGTTCTTGCCAAGCGCACGAGCAAGCTGAGCCTTGGACTTGTCACCGATAACCATGACGGGTGAGTCGGCATCGACGGGTTTCCCGGTGTCTGCGAGCGCGCGACGAGTGGCTTTTGAGACGGAGGAGTGAATACCACCGCAGAGACCCTTGTCAGAGGATATGACGACGAAGAGCTTGCGCTTGGTAGGCGTCTCTGAGGGGGTGTGATCAAAGATTTCTGAGTGACGAGGGGCGGGTTAGCGGACGCGGCTCGGCGCGGGTAGGTGAACGAGACATACCAGAGTTGGCGATACCATATTGTTTGCCTGCAGCCATGGCGCGCTGCGCCTTTGCGAGTTTGGTGGACGCAATCATCTTCATCGACTACACCAGACAGCAACTCAACACCGTCCCCCGCTCTCAGGCGCAAGGAAGCGACCTACTTTGGTGATTTTCTCAATGTTTCTGACCGACTTGAGCCGCAGCTCGATTTCGCGGAGAGTGGCCATGTTGCGGGCATTTTTGGGGGCAGCACCGTGACGGTAAGCCTGCTGTGCGGCGATACGAGCGACGGACTGCCTGGCGAACATGTCCCTTTGGTCAAAGAAATGTCCAGTACTCGGAAGACATCGGCCACCAACGAGCGGAGTTACAACGTCCCTGCCAAAGTTCGTGCGCCGACTCAAATACTCGGCATCGACCTCACGCTGATGGAAAGTGACCGGTGACTCGATATCGGGCAAACAGTCTCATCGACGACAACGACGACGGCCACGACATCAACATGGCATCGGAAGAACCGCTGTTTGACCCCTCGCTGAAAAAGCGCAAGAAAAAGACCGTCGCGTTCACCGAAGACCCACTCGGGCCAGAGGCAGACCCCACTACGCCAGCACCGACCACGATCGAGAGCACGACGACCAACGGAGATGCGGTCGACTTAGGACCCACCACTGTCCATGAGCAGATGAAGCGCAACCAGACCGCCGAGGGCGGCGATGCAGATGGGGACGATCAGAAGCAGGACGACGAGTTCAAGTCCATGTTCCCCGACGGTCTCAAGAAGAAAAAGAAGAAGAAGGACATCCCTATGGATCTTGTATGTCATGCATACCTCGTCATTCGTACGTGTCTGATCTCACATCTCCCGAAAAATCAGGGCGAGGATGGCTCTGGCACATCCACACCAGCAGGCGGTCCCTCCGCCGCGATCGCCTCCGAAGATCTTGACTTCTCCGACATGAAGAAGAAGAAAAAATCGTCCAAGAAAAAGGCGATGGAGGAGTTTGAAAAGGAACTCGAGGAATCGAAATCAAAAGATGCTACAGAGGGTGCAGACGATGTTGAGATCGACGATGGAGAACATCTCAACGAGTTCGACGAAGCGGAGCTTGGTGACGATCCGTTCGCCAGATCAGAAGCCCCCGCTGGATTTGATTCTGGTAGTGAGCCTTGGCTTACGAGTGATCGTGATTATACATATCAAGAGGTCAGTTATCCTTACTTCAACTCACGCCTGACCATCCTCATGAACCCTATCCATGTAGCTCCTCACACGTTTCTATGCCTCCCTCCACGCCTCTAATCCTTCCCTCCTCACTTCCGCAGGAAAGCGGTACACCATCGCCCCACCCCAAATCCTCCGAGAAGGTGTTCGCCGTTCCATCTTCGCGAACGTCGCAGATATCTGTAGGCGTATGCACAGATCCCCAGAACACGTCATCCAATTCCTCTTTGCTGAGATGGGTACGACGGGAAGTGTTGACGGTTCAGGGAGATTGGTCATCAAGGGCCGCTTCCAGCCAAAACAGGTAGAGAACGTGTTGAGGAGATATATTGGTCAGTCTGGCATCTCGTGATATGCACCCAAAAAACGGCTGGTTGATTGACGCGCGACGGTATCCTATAGTCGAATATGTCACCTGCAAAACATGCAAATCACCAGACACCCTCCTCACGAAGGAGAATCGTATATTCTTCATGTCCTGCGAATCATGTGGCTCACGACGATCCGTCAACGCCATCAAGAGCGGTTACCAAGCTCAGGTCGGCAAGAGAAGTAAGAACAAGACTGGATAAGGGTCTGGACGGAAAGGTTCTGGTACACGGCACATGTCTTGTTATGTGGTTGGGTGTATAGATGGGGAGAGGGGCCAGCTGGATTGGATCATCCCCGTTCTGACACACATTGTAGGACAAAATTGACAACATCGCATCGCGTCAGTCTCAGAATACATGTACGGTTCAACATTTCCTAGTTCATGGGTGCATGCATCAAGATAGGCAATCCCTTAGAAGACAAACCGCCCGAGGATAATTGAACAACGCGAGACCAGGACAAAAGGAAAAGAAAAGAAACTAAAATGGTGTAATATATGGCACGGGCAACAAGTTTGACGCACGGAACAGAAATAAAACTTATCCGCTCTCACAATTCACGCCCCAACATCACCGACTCGCGTCAACGCAACCCTCCGTTTTTTCTTCGGCGGCTGGTCTTTCGCTTCTTTGACCGCACCAAGGTTATCTGTACTAGTGCTGCCCCTACTTGGGGGCACAGAATCTTCGACGATCGACTTGGGGGATAGCGCTTGTTGAGGGGATGGCTCGTTTCCCTGCAGCCGCGCCCGCTTTGCCGGAACAACTGGCGGTGCAATGATAGGCAGTCCCACGGTTGTATTAGCCGGCGTCAACGGCGCAGCATGAGTAGGAATGGAGGACGCCGCATATGTGAGCGGCACGAAGTTGTGCTGAGCTATCGACTGCAGCTGGAGCATTGATTGTTGGGTATGGTGTGCAGGGAGTATCTCGTCAAAGACGATGAGGGTACAATAACCATCTCGTGAGGAGAGCATGAGTGTCTGTCCATCTGAGGACCTATACAACCAGGGTCGTGAGTGAACCAACGCGCCAAGAGTTCAACGGACAAAGAGTCACGAACCATGACATGTCTGTAAACTCATCGTAATGTAATTTCGTCAATAAGCAGACTGGTCCCGCTTGTTGCGTGTCATAAATGGTGACAGTGTCCATCGTCAACACTGCATACAGCATCCGGTAGGGAAGTGCGAATACCGACCCAGTAGGGGGTGAAGAGACAACTGGCGTAGAAGTCTTTGAAGACGTAAATACGCTGGGATTGGCCTGCTTTGGTGGATGCGGCGAGGGTGAATACACTGTTGATGTTTCGGAGCCGGCGGCCAGGATCTGGGACGCAGGCGCCTTCTCTGCTCGTGGAGACGGGGAAAGGGCGAGCTGCTCGTGCGCCAACCCACTGGTTCCGCTGGTGAGATCAATGGCTAATTTCCCCTCCTGGTTTTTATCCAGGATGGCCGTTTTCGTCTCTTCAGCTCCGGCACCGACTACACCATGTCGCAATTCGTACAGGATGGGAGAGAACCGTACCGCGACAGATGCTTTTTTGTGTCCAGGAAGCTGGGCGATGGGCGGACGTGCAAAGTTAGCGCGAGAATAGATGAAAACAGACGACGCGGAGTTTGGATTGGTCAATTCACTCTGCGTTGAATTCGAACCACTCTTGTCAGATGACCGGGTCTTGCGGCCCCTGGAAGGTGTCTCATCCCCTTTGGTCCCGGCGTCGAAAGAAAGATCTTCAAAGTGTCCGGCGGGCGTGAGCAATAAACCGCCATCAGGGCTGAACGTCAGCCTCCTGAAGAAATTCGTGAAACTCTCATCCCCGTATAACTTTATGGTTGACCATGCAGGTGAGGGCAAGGCACGTATAGCTGGAAGAGGAGGCATCGGAGAAGGAGAACGACCATATCTGGAGAAGTGAGAATGAGCTGGTGACGAAGGGGCATTAGAACCACTGAATGAAGAGCGTCGGGAAGATGGTCGTTCAAAAGTGGGCGGGGGAAACATAGTGGAGGGTGTGCTCGCAACAGAGGTGGCAGGGGTCGGCGGGTAAGCGATTGAGTTGTTATTGCTTGACTGGGGGAAGTCTCTCTCTTCCTTCTGATCCACAGAAGCGCTCTCCACATCACTAGTCGATTCGCGCTTGAATCCTCCTTTGATACGGCTTTGCGTGCTTGGCGTGCGAGAGTGATTGAATGCCATGCGAGTATTTTTCCCGACCGCGTGAGCCTCAAAAGATGCTTGCTTGGTCGAGATTCGGTAAATATGCATGGAACGGTCACTGCTTTGCGTGGCAATATATTCATTCAAGGGGTCCCAAGCAACGCCTTGCACATAGTGACTGTGTTCGGCTATCTCATGAACGCATTTACCTGGGTGCATGCATGACGAATTAACTTCAGGAAAGAAGAATAGAGTAGATAGGGACCATACCATCTGTCGCTGTGAAAACGCGCGCACAGTTGTCGGTGCTACCAGCAAGGACATACTCCCCTGAAGGGCTCCATGCAAGATCATATACTTGCATGGTTGTGCAACTGAACCCATCAGAACATTGTTAGATCCTCCGCAACTAGATGGGATGAACCAGCAGAGGTGAATCGAAAACTGACCGGAATGTTGTACGAGGTTTCCAGTATTCTTTTTCATATTGCAGGTCCTCGGCGCTGAGGTCACTCCCGTATGTCACAGGTGGTGGCGTACTCGATGGAGCCCAGATGATAATCATTCCATCTGCAAGCATTATACAGAATTGTAAGCCAAAATTCTGACGGTCGTTAAGATATTGAACGTACCATCTCCTGCTGAAGCAATAAGTTCACCTAAACGTAGCGTAAGATAAGAACACATCAACAAAGAAATCGAGAAGAGGTCATGGACACGTACCGTTCGGAGAAAACCGCACAACGTTGACTGGTGCAGAATGCTTGCTGAGAGTCGCGAGGTACTCGACGCGTGGTGGTCGCGGCGGAACAGCAGTTTCACCCGATTCTGCGATGGATGGAGGCAGAATGTTCGGGTGTACCATCCATATCTATATACATGTTCGGGCGCGCGAGGGTTAAGGCCACGGGCGCGTCCAAGTAGAGAAGTCAACGTACCCGAACATGATTGTCCTCTCCGCCTGTCGCAAGCTTGTAGGACTGGGATGCAAAGTTCTTCTCCTGAGATGGGCGCGCTTTTTTGAATGGAATGGGCTGAAAGTCGCAAGTTGAGATAGGCTTGGAGTCGTGCCAACGTATCTCGAGCGTACGGTAACGCATCGTATTAGGTCGTGTCGTACGTTTCAGTTATCACTGAAGATGCAGATGGGTGTCCTAGTCGTCGCTACGAATGTCGCGTTGGGGCCCGTGTGTGGATTATGAGTGGGTACACATGCAGGGAAGAGATTTCCAAAGGTTGTTGAGATTAGGATTGCCTTTCATTACAACGTGGTCTCACACGCCTTCCTTTGTCCTTCCAGGTAACCCGGACACAAACTACAAGGGATACAACAACCAGCTGGGTACCGTATACACCAAATGTATCTGCCAAGCAGTGCTAGTCATCGCAGCGTCGACGTCGAACTATTCAATAGAGAAGGTGAAGCAGAGAACCTCGTGTCTGCACTTGTATGGCCATCTTCCCGTTCTCCGTTGGTTCCCATGATCACGCCAAGATCCTTGAGATCCCGTTGTAGTATCTTCGTCAGGTGCTGCAGACCTGCCTGTTGGTCGGACAATATCTGCAAGCAATAATCAGTAATTCATTACAGCTTTGAGCGCAGGACGACGAACCTGCGCTATCTGTTTCAAACCTTCCTCATCTACAACTGTCCATTCTACCGCCCCTTCACCCCCAGCTTTCTTTCCGCGTTCCCTGGCAGCATTGATGGCCCCCACCAACGCCCACAGCTCGTTCAGCTTGCTCCTCATCTTGCTCATTCCGCCAGGCCTCCGCAAATCCTCCTCCATCTCCTCAAGCGCGACTCGCAGCGCCTCTTCCTCAGGACGAATGGAGGAGGAACGGACAGCTGGAATGAGGAGGTGTAGATGCTGGACCAACCTGAGAAGTCGCTGAGACAGTTGGGTATGCTGAGATAGAGCGCGATGAAGTCGGGACAGCGTGGCATCTGTATGGGTCCCTGTCAGTGCCTGTAATTGCCTTTTGAGTTCCTGGCAACGAATTCAGGATCATGGCGAACAGCTCGAGATTATAAAGTCACCTTTAGTTTCTCTTGCTGCGCAGTCGCTTGGGCAGACTGCGCTTCAACGCGAGCATTCAGCGCGTCGAAACCAACGGCTAGCACAGGCACCATGCTGAAACACACAACCTCAGAGTTGACTGTTCTACTGAATCACGCTGTTCACATACCAACTAGGATCCGGATTTTCCCTTACAGCTCTCTGCCAAAGAGCCTCATTAGTCGCGTTGGCGGGCCGACCGTATTGGCCTATAAGAGTCGGGTCGACCAGGTTGTAGAAATAGTGCTGGGAATCATCGATGTCAATTCGCGTTGTTCCGCGTTTCGCGTGCCACAAACAACATTCACCTGGAAGCGACACAGGGGTGAATTTGGATTCCAAGCCTCGGCGATGACATCGATCCTCTGTATCAGTGCCACAAATTGACTCTGAGGATCTTGTTGTTGGGCGGTGGCACCAAGCGTCGACTGCGATGATCTCGATGTGGAAGTTCCTAAGATTGACCCTGTGCCCAGCCCAGCCCCCAAGGTCGGGGTAGCGAGGGTACTACCGAACAAAGTTCCTGCGGTCGACGGTTGGGTGGTGGATCCAAAGAGCGATCCAGCCGGTTTTTGTGGTTGTTGCTGGGTAGGCTGTCCGAACGAGATAGGGGATTGTGTGGCACTAGTCTGTGTAACCGGTTGTCCGAAAAGCGTGGGCGGTGAGATGGTACTCGTTCCTGTGGTCGTGGACGCGCCAGTAGCTGGGCCCCCAAAGATACTAGAAGGCGTTTTATTCCCGAACAGTGGGTTCGAGGTTGAAGTGGAGCTCCCAAAAAGCCCGCCTCCTTGTACAGGTGCGGTCGTTGTAGTGCTACCAAACAGACCGGAGGTAGGCTGCGTTGTCACATTTGTGGTTCCGAGGAGACCCCCACTGGAAGGTTGCTGCTGTGTGTTGGTGCTAGTTCCAAACAGACTCCCGCCCGACTGCTGGGGTTGCGTAGCCGCGGTACAAAACAACGAACTGCCTGGTGCTTGCTGTTGTGGTTGTTGCGTATTCGTGCTACTGAATAGACTTCCTCCAACAAGCTGAGCGGTCGTGCCACTAAATATGCTCCCTCCGGTTGCGGGTTGCGATGTGCCACCAAATAGACTACCTCCCGCTGCAGCTTGGGTCGTGCTACCGAAGATACTCCCAGTCGTAGTGGGCTGCGTGGTGATGCCGAAGATGCTTCCCCCCGTCGCCGCCGCGGGTTGTGTTGTACCTCCAAACAAGCCACCCCCCGTCGCCGATGACTGTTGAGAAGAGCTCGTACTTCCAAAAAGACCACCTCCCGTCGTTGATTGTTGCTGGGACGAGTTCGTACTCCCGAAAATATTGTTTCCTGTCGCTGGCTGTTGTTGCGAAGTCGGGTTTCCAAAGAGTGTGCTGCTCATAGCTAGATGTTGTCAACAAGTTCTTGTCAACAAGCCTACCTCCGCGCGGTGATCATGTGACTTGGGGTTCGCTGCCGGTGTGAGCATCCGCTTCCATCAGTTCTAGCTGACTTTCACTCCGCTGTGCAGTATCGTTTCGATTCAATGGTTTCAGCACTTGCCATTGATCATATTCTTGTGCACTTGATAGTTGTGTTGCTCAATACTGGCTTCTGGGCAGCCATCATTGGCATTGTCTTGTCTTTGTTGTACTATCCTGAAACACACCCTCTTCATCTAGCTCAGTCTTCCCATGGCTTTACATGCTTTCATGCTGTCGTACCTATCTATATCACTCGGACTAGACCCAACCTTACAACGTATGTAGATCATTGCGACCCGCAGGTTCTTAATCAGAATACATACAATATATTTACACTATCCAAGACTTGTGGTATGACAGCGTCGTGCAGATACACAATCTTATGAGATACAGCATAGATTCTTGCACTTCCAGTGAGTTGTCCTGACCAGTCCTCGCATTCAATGTTTATCTGAATTCTTCATGCTCTTGTCCGGGTACAGCTATAGTGATGCGAATTAAAGCCCGACTCAGCTCAGTTATACTTTGACCGGTTGACTGACACTAACCTTTCCAGGATTAAATAAGCTCAGTGGATCAATTGTCTTTTTGATGGATCGCATCAGCTCTACGGTGCCATCCCCAAGTTCTGAGTAGAGGTATTCGCGTTTGCCAATGCCAACGCCGTGCTCGCCAGTGCCTATGTAGTGGGGAAACAAATCGTGGGCCATCGAAAACTGGAGTCAACGAGTATGGTAATCGTGTAGAGCACGAAACTCACATGTACCCTCCATCTTTATTGCTCGTGCGACCATTCTATGTACAACCTCTCGTACTGTTTCTAGTTCTTTGTCATTCCGGAAAAGGAGCAGTGCATGGAAATTGCCTGTTGTACAATCGGATTCGTTAAGGGAGAGAGCAAACAGGAGAGAGACTTGAAGGCCGACCATCACCAACGTGTCCTACAATAGTAGATACAAGCCCAAGTTCCTGAATGTCTTGTTTCGTCTCGTAGACGAGGTCAGGAAGCCTCGAGACCGGGACACTGTTGGTTGATGAAGAGTACATCACATCATCAACGTTACCCGCATCCGTGGGGGGGCAGAAGACTGACCACACATCCGTACCCCATCCTCTAGACCCTTCCAAAAGCGCCAATCCGGAATAGAGTGCGTTCTTCCTATCAGCCCATAGATCTTTTGCTTCCTTTTCGCTCCGCGCTAATTCGAAGCCAGTGGCACCGTGCTTTTTGACGACTTCCTTGACAATTCGAGCGGTTTCCTGGAGCGAGGCTTGAGTGGGTCCTTGAAATTTGAAGAAGAGAGAGTCGACTTCGGGGTAGGTGCGCTCAGAAGCCCCGAAAAGATTTGTCGAACGCATGAATTCAGAGTCACAAAGTTCGACGCATTCTGAGAACGAGTTTGTGCAACAGGTATTTCATAAAAGTACACGGTTATGTAGGTTGAGAGTCAGTCGAATCGGAGCAAACAACAGGAGAAGAACTTACGAATACCAACCCCACGATTCATTACATCAGTCACTGCTTCTGTTGCCTTCTTGACGTTAGGAAACTGTGCAACAGCGACTGTTGTGGGTAACACGGGAGCCAGGCGAATTGTAACTGTCCCACGAAGCAATCATGAGCGTCCTCCACGGATCACAAATATGGGAGCACTCAATGCGAGGGAGAGTAGGAACTACGGAACCTACCTTCAGTAACAATCCCCAGAGTGCCCTCTGCACCAATGAATAACTTTGTTACGTCGAAACCCGCTGAAGACTTCCTGGCGCGCTGTCGTGTTTTAATGACTTCTCCAGAGGGGAGAACCACTGTCTGTAGAGGTTATTGTGAACCTCAGCAAAATGATCTTAAAGTTACAAATATATGCAGCCCCAGATATCGATAATAAGAGAGTTAGAAATGAACGGACATACGGCATTTAGGAACCACTCCCCCTTAGCTGTTCCATACCGCACGGCATTCGCTTCGAGAAAAATTATATCGACCATTTATTAGAATGGGCAAGGAGGAGCGTACTTCCGGAACATCCTGTGCTCATCATCCCGCCGATCGTGGCTCCCGGACCAGGATCCAGCTGAGAGTGTGTTGTATACATGAGCGTTTCCCGCGGAAGGGAAGTTGGGAAATGCATTTTACTTACGGGAAAGAACAAAGGGATACCTTTTGGCGAAGCGTAATTATGAGCACAAGTTCAATTCGCTCCCCGTACCAAATAATAGAAAAAGTATACCTACCCTTCTTTTGTAATGTTTCGTTTATCTCCATCCACCCAGCCCCAGGTTGACATACAATATCTGAGTCTTGTTCTATCTCATGAGGTATTCCGTGGGTTTCCGGGAAATGCAACGTTGTGAGGAGAACAGTCCAGGGTTTTAAGTGACATGAATGGGTAGATTACGGCAATTAGGCGTTAGCTATTGAATGACCTGGACAAAATATACGAACCATGAATTTCAAGAAGCTTGTCCATATTGGACATGTCAATACATATACCACCTGTTGCATGCTATCCAGAAGTCAGCCATGAACGAACCTACAACCCTAGAAAGCGCTGACGGAATAAATACGGCATCGAGAAAGTGACGTATAGTAAACAATGTGTTCGTTACGACGAAGGAGCCGGAGAAAGGGCTCCGGGTGCAATTGGAACACCCGGACTGGTTTACAACACAAAGGAACTGAGAGCTCACCCCCCGGAAACCCCCCTCAAGACTCGTTCCACCCGAGAATGGCGTTACTGGCATCCGATACTTGGTAGCTATTTTGACGATTTTGACCACGTCTTCGGTACTACTTGGGTAAACCACCACTGTATGAAGAGCACCTGTAGAGTCCAGCCAGTGCATATACGTAGTTAGCGGGCAGGAATGTGGAGCAATTCGAAAGAAGAACGATAGGAGTGCCAACAGTCGACAAAGAACGGCACGCACCAGGATGATAATCGTTCTCCGAATATCCGTGTACCCGGAGGTCATCTGGGTCGGTGCTGACGACTCCAGATTCGCGGCCCTCGTTACTGAAAGTGTGCCTCAGTTCTTGTATAGCTTTTTGGAAATCTTCTGGAGTTCCATATGTAGGTTGATCATCCTCAGTGGACGCTTGTCGGCGTCCGAGACCAAGAGAAGCTAGTGGAGATGGCACATCAGTCGATATGCCGATGGTGTAACCTAAAAGAGCGCAAGTTAAAGCACACAGCAGCACTGGGAGTGATGTAGTTCGGGAGGGTACGGTGGAGCTGCTGGTACTAGCATGACGCGAACGGGGGGTTGAGAAAGGACGAAGGGAGTGGCGCACAACAGAGGTTCCACTGCTTCGAGACAAAATGGCGCGGAGTGGTGTTGACCGAAACATCTGCGAGTACGGGTGAGTTAGGAAGTTGACGCAGTAAGGCGCGATCCCGCGGGACTTTATTCTAAATTAATAAGAATCACACGCTGATCATGGGTGCAATGCATAGCAATATTACGGGCCGACCAGCTAGGGTATATTTACACGACAGTAATCGAAACGACGGCCGGCTATAGAGCCTGGTACACGGAGACGAGAGTTAGTTCTCCAGCATGAGCCCCATTTTCGACGCGTACCTTGGGTGCCAGACTGACAATCTTTCCCCAGCCCTTCATCCGTAAGTCTGCGCTGACAATCCCGCCGATTCTCGTGCCCAGCATCTCCCTCTTGTTATTTAACAACACTGCCGCATTGTCGTCGAATCTGACGAACCTCCCGTCGGGTCTTCTCACTGCCTTCTTGGTGCGTACGATCAAAGCGCGACGGACATCTCCTCGGCGCACTTTAAGCGCAGTCGCGGAAGCAGCTTGTGCGGCGGTCAGTGGGCGGGCACGCTTGACGACGCAGACGATCTCATCGCCGACTGACCCCCAGCCGTTGTTGACTTTTTGTTTTAAGACGTTGACACACTCGACGAGGAGGGCGCCGGAGTTGTCGATCACCTGTTCCAAGGAAATATTGACACTGTTCAGCAACAATGAGATATGGAACGTACATTCAGCGTTCCTTTGAGACCAATCATGACGACGTCGAAGAAATGGAGCGTGCGGGAGAGTCGGGTTAGATAAATAAGTCACGTAGTTCCCGCGTTCAAGCTTTCAAGCCCCGAGCAATGGCGGTGAGACCCTGAATGATGGAGCTCCGCACCAGCTGCCGTTTCGCGTTTCTAACACTTTCCACGACCATTCCACTACTATCTAAGGAGCATCATCATTGAGAAATCATGCCAGCTTCGCGTCGTGGTAGCGGCAGCGTCGTCCTGCCTTCCGGTCAGACGATCGCCATCCATACTCGCACACAAGATGAGGAAGACCTTCCGCATGCCACCAAGAGGTACGCCCTTGTCATCCATACCCACCCGGGTCAATTCTGTTGAGCTGCTCGCGGTGAAATCACATCCTTACACCCTTGTTACCCCTTGTGTGATCTTAGGACGATGGCGGACCATCTCAGGAAATACGAGACTTTGTCAGTCTTGCCTTTTATCCTCTGAGAATCCGTAACTAATCCACATTCCACCCGCCATTTTCGGAAAACACTATTGGACTTCGATGCATGGCATAGATTCACTCTGACACCTCAGAGGATGCGTATGATCGTCGAAGCATTCACCGAGTCCCTTGAATTGGGCTTGGCAAAGTACAATCAGATTGTGGTACGCACTTGTTCCATCCCACGCCGTCCCAACTCCTTCCTGTATTCGTTTCGTTTCCCTGTTCCTGGTAGTCCCTGCGTGGAGATGGAAACACTCTGAATATGGAGATCCCGTCGATCGACCATCAAGGGCTTTCTCAAGTAACGTGGGAGGAGTAAAGTTCTTATCGGTCGTCCCATTTGTGTCGTTCACTAGGATTTGGGGTTGAGCGCGTCGATCCTCCTATATTCGCGCGTCCTTTTGTTCCACGTCCCTATATGCGCTTTCTGGAGGGTAATTGAACTATCATCTGATGGGTGTTGTTTGGGTATCGTCTAGCCCATGATCCCTACTTTCGTCTTTGGGTGGCCGTCTGGCCAGGAGACTGGTGACTACTTGGCCGTGGATCTTGGTACGTCCCATCTCTTCATCCTCTCGTTCTAGCCTGACTCGTCCCGGATATATCCACTGAACTATGCAATAATGTTTGACTATGGTCGCCAATCCTGTTCTATTTCCTCTCTCTCACGATACCCATTACTAGGTGGTACAAACCTCCGAGTCTGCCTCGTCACCCTACAAGGCGACGGCAAATTTGAGCTTTCACAAACCAAGTATCGTCTCACTGAAGAACAGAAACAAGATGACGGGCAAAAATTATTTGATTTCTGTGCAGAATGCCTGAAGACGTTCGTCGAGTCGAATACGGGTGACGGCCCGGGTATGTTGAAGGAGGGTCAGGTGCTGCCTTTAGGATTCACTGTGAGTAATGCATTCCTACGTGGCACATTTGTGGCGAAATGTGTCGGAAACTGACTTTGACATCCGGTTTGGTGCCTATTAATAGTTCTCGTATCCATGCACGTGAGTCTGCATATAACTTCACGGTCCAAGTTGACTGATACATTTTTGTGCTAACCATGACCTGGTTCAATGTTTTGGCAACCTATCGTACCAACCTCATCAATTGGGGTTCGATATTATGCGGGGACATACGTGTTTGCTTTTTATCCTATATCTCTTGGTGAAGACAAGAGCGGATCGATCATGGTGAACTTATTCGTTGGACGAAAGGCTTCGGAGCACTCAATACGGAGGGAAGAGACGTCGCTGAGATGTTCAAACAGTCTCTTGCAAAATATGTGAGTTTCCCCTTCCCGCTATTTACGCCGTTAGCTTGATCCTGCTAATAACAACTAACTCCCCTAAAAATCATTTCTCATCCAGAACCTTCCTGTACACTTGACGGCACTCATAAATGACACCACTGGCACACTGATCGCATCGCATTACGTCAGCCCTAGAACTAAGATAGCCGTCATTTTTGGGACAGGTTGTAATGCTGCATATATGGAGCATGTCAGGAACATCCCCAAGATCGCAAACCTGGGCGTTCCTCCTGACGCTGACATGGCTATTAATTGTGAATGGGTATGTTACGCATCCTTTCATTACTCTGGATGATCCCAAGGGAACAATTCCTTGTTTTCAAGGGTGCTTTCGACTCATTTGAGCATGAGCATCTTCCACGCACGAAATACGACGCTACTGTAGATGAAACATCGAACAAGCCTGGTGAGCAAGCATTTGAGGTGAGCAACTCCTCGTTGCTGCACGTTCAGAACCGTCTGTTTACTGTAGTCGGTTATTTCCCGAATCCCCTGCTTGCCGCTTATCAAGAAACTCATCTCGGGTCGATACCTTGGCGAAATCCTCCGACTGGTCCTTTGCGAGCTCATAGATGAAGGTGTCCTTTTCCTCGGTCAGAATACATACAAGCTTGAGAAACCGTATTGTTTTGATACCGCTTTTTTGTCTCTGATGGAAAGGTGAGGGCCTCCTCTGGTGGTCTTCCCTCACCGTTTATCGACAATAGTTCGACTTGGGCTCATATGTTGACAGTGACCCGACGGACGAGCTCCTCATGATCATCGGCATATTCACCCACTTTTTTGCCCTCGAGACAACACTGGCTGAACGGCAATTTTTCCGAGCCCTCGCTAAACTGATTGGGCGACGTGCAGCACGACTGAGTTCATGCGGAATCGCAGCAATTGTAAAGAAGATGGGATATTTGGAGGAAGGGTGCTCTGTAGGCGCGGACGGTAGCCTGTACAATGTGTGTGGACTTTGCTTTCTGTCCTCCTTTTCCTCTTTTCCCGACGAGGACATTGATTTCTTTCCTTTGAATAGAAATATCCTGGCTTTGCGGACAGGGTGCACGAAGGTCTTCAAGACATCTTTGGAGACAAGGGCCGGTGAGGGCATAGATGACAGTTCCTCATCCTTCTCTGACCTGTAGCTCCGTGCTCTTTCCTACTTGCCGCTGCGTGTCAAATTGGGGGATCTAGAAACATCGTGACGCACCACGCCGAGGATGGGAGTGGTGTCGGCAGTGCAATCATCGCAGGTAGGTCGAATTCTCTCACGAAAAGAAAACGTCTCCGCGGAATCTTCTATTTGATCTGACCTTTTGTTGTAGCTATGACGAAGATCAGGAAGGATGCTGGCTTGTATCTGCATGTCTGAATGTGGACAGGTGGACGGTACGACATCATCCGTCGGATTGCCCAGGTCAGGCACTGGTTTGGTTTTCAAGAGGAGAGGGGAACAGTTTCGTCACACACTAGATAAGGCAAGAAAGAAAGGTGTGAAGTAGGACACAGGGATCAATTTGTTGTACACTACACCGTCTGCATCAACCGTTCACCTCCGCAAGGTAAAATTGCTCGGTTTGCGTTGGTAAACATGTAATAGATTTCGTTTTCGTAGCTGAATTGCTCTGGTTCTAGTGCAATCCCCCACCATTTGCTCTTTCGTCGGACGATGGCAAACTGAAAGATATTGTGCCTCGTCCGCTACATAATACGAGTCTGATGCACAGTTTCTTACGAACCCGAGGCTGCTAGTGAGTCCAAATGAGAGCTGTCCACAACGACGAGAACCATGAGAAATGGGCGTCGCGACACGAATCAGCCCCCAGCTTTAAAACGCTCCCTTTGCTAAATGAAAGCAAGCGGAGGACCATCAGAATGCAAATGAAGATATTGATAGCGAGGGAAACGCTGAGATACTGGAAGAGGAAGCTGAAGGACATCCGGCCGGTCGATCGCTGTGACCCAGGTGGTACCGGTGACTGCAAATATCACACAAACATGAAGGGTCGACTCAATGAAAGAAACACTTACTGGCAGATGCGAGTAGCGTCAAGCATCCGAATCGAGCCACGATAGGGTGGAACTTGCTGTCCATATACTATAATGCGACGCCATATCTTACAAAAAAGTTCGTCTGTCGTCGAAAGGCGCGAACCCGAGACGCCCACCATTAGGGTAATCTGCGCACCAGTTGAAGCAACGAAAGCAGCGCTCAGAGGTGCGGGTCCAGTATGTATTTCGTAGGCTTTGGGATCTGGGGGGGAGAGAAAGGAAGGTTATCATTGTGCTTGAAGATTGTACACAAAGGACTCGCCACCGGGATGATCGATGATCCCTATAGTCGATGAAATCGAGCTGGGTAATCTGTGAGTTGGCGACAACGCAGAGGGTACTCGATGCAAAGTCGAGGTTGACATAGATGAAGAAAAACCAATACTCCCTTCGAGTGCCGTCATGGGAGTAGATCCGATCCCAGAAGGAACGAGCACACACAACATGGAGAGTAGCAACAATGTCATAAAGGACGGCAGTGGCGATCGCGCCATACAACCAGAGTTAATGCTGTGAACCGTCAAGGACGTTCAACATCGCAATATCGCGAGGCGAAAACCCCTTGGCCTCGCAATTTAAAGGGAGAAATGTAGATCAGCAATATGATTGTGGTGGGCAGGGCTCGTCAACGCTAGGTTAATGGTTATATAACGTTATTTCAGGTGTCCGGCATTCGGGTTCGCGGTTGTATCCCGAGTTCCGAGCCAACATTCAAGTGCTGGCAGTCCTCAACCAAGTACCGTCGCTCAGAGCGCTCAATATTCACCCTGGGCATTCTGAAATGAGTTACGATCTTGGTAAAGCAGTCGGCTACAAGAGCGCGGATCAACCCGTAAAGTCTCCTCTGTCTTGTCCACTTCTCTGAGACGAGTATCCTTCTAGGTTTCGTGGACACAGAAGGATATCATCACATACGCACTGGGTGTTGGTGCGAAGAAGGATGATCTTTCTCTCATCTATGGTAAGTTACATCCATGGTGTGTTGTCGCTCCTTTTGACCGGTAGGCTCGTAGAACTTGGTATGTCACGTCCGTTGATCCTAGTATACACACCGCGACGAAAGATTTATAGACAAGGCATGGGCTCCTTTGCCAACGTATCCCGTTGTGCTTGGGTTGAAGGGTATGTGAATGTGCTTTGACTCAAAGTAGAACTCTGATATGTTATTATCTTGAATAGGCACCGACACTGATGTATCACTCTTTGCGAGCAAACTTAGCGCTGACCCCGTTCCCGGGCTCCCGAAGCTCAAGTCTGACAGGGTGGTACGCAAATCGACTTCACGCTTCCTTATACAAGTAACTGAAATATGTCATTTGGACGCAGGTTCATGCTACTCAAAGCATCGAGGTCTTGAGAGACTTGCCAGTTGCAAGTGGACCAGGGTGGAAGCTCTCAAGCAGAATCTGTGCTGTCCATGAAAATAGTGAGTGGTGCACACCATTCTTGTGACCCAATCTCACCTTAACGTCCAAGAGTCTGGCATCATCATCGAGCGAGAGTCATTACTCGTAGATCCCCAGGGTACAGTTTATGCCAAGCTTTTCGTAAGCGTTTTGGTTTTTACATGAATCCTTCCTTGCTACATCTATTCTACTTTTCTGTCCAGAGTTCTTCGTTCTATCTGGGTGCCAAAGCAAACGGTGACAAATTTTCCAAAGTAATCGCAGGTGCTCCCCAGGCGAAGCCCATTCCAAAGGACCGCAAACCAGACTGGGTGATCAGAGATCATACGACCCCGGAGCAAGCACTTATCTACCGTCTCAGCGGAGACTACAATCCTCTTCACATCGGTAGATCTGTCAACGCTTAGGAACCTTTGGGTTTGCACTCACAGGGCACTATCCAGACCCCGTGGTGGGAAAGACACTGGGCTTTGGCGATGTCATCTTACATGGCTTGTCCTCGTTTGGATTTGTGGCTCGTGGTCTCATCAAGGAGGTTGCGAAAGGTGATACGCGCGCATTGAAAATGTTCAGTGTTCGTTTCACATCGCCTGTCAAACCTGGCGATGAATTGGAGACACAAGCATGGGAAGTGGGCCCTGGTCCCAATGGGACGACTGAAATTGCATTCATCACCAAGAATGTCACGTCAGGCAAGGTTAGTGCTGAATTCATGTACCACGCGTCCCCTGCCTGATGGCAAACGCTCTTCAGGTTGCTCTGGGTAACGGTATTGCTTTTGTCAGAAAGGCGAACAAAAGTAAATTGTAGGATCGGGTTGTGCTTGATAAGGTAACTTTCGAAAGCTATCATTGCCTGGCGATGTTTATTTGCATCGCCACCCGTCGTCCTCTATCGTTGCAAATCCTCTTAGCACACGACTCAGATGTATAGTGGTGACATCAGCCAACCTTATCTAACTTGGCCCTCAATATCCTACCACGGTCAAGAATAGCGTCTGCCTCAAGATAACAGCCTTTGAGCCAACGATTTGCTTCTCCCTCACGTGTTTCGCTGCTACCAGGAGGTCCATCTGTGAAAGCCGTGCGGGCATGAAGCACTCTCCGGTTGTCAAAGAGAACAGCCTCTCCCTGGCGCAGGGTATATTCCATACGGTTAACCGTGTCATCCAGTAGTGCAACGAATCTTCCGAGGGCCGTGTAGAAGGAAGCCGGCATTGAGTTCATGAGGGGTGCTTGGAATGGTGGCGAATAATTAATATGTTTGATGGGTAGCCCGGAGGCAGAAGAGTCGTCATGGGAGGTGTGCGCATCTAGCTCGATGGTCGGGTGTTCGTAGTGCAGATGATGTCCGTCATTTATGTAGTGGAAGGGAACACGCGTTGTCGCCAAGACGTCAAAGTCTGCTGGATGGGACTTTTTCAGCAGCGAGGCTGCGTGAAGGGCGTCTACGAAGATTGAGGTACCACCCACGACACGGTTGCGCAAGCAATGCAGGATCTGGTATCGTGGTGGGTGCTGGAAGTAACTGTTTGAGAGCTTGAGAGTGTCCTTAACTGTCAAGTTGGGTCATAGACATACAGTAAATCCATATGCAAGCCGAGATCAACATTAGTGTAAGCAATGTTACGACTGTTACGAACGTTCTTTACGTCCCACAGTTCACCGTAGAAGGTGGTACGTAGTTCGCCAAATATGTTGGCCAGCTTTCGGAGTTCGCAGGTGTCGTTGGAGGTTTGATCATTCGGCACACCTGTGACGAAGAGCAAGCCATACTGGGTGAGTTGGTTAATGGCGCCGAGAAGGCGCGAAGGCTCGGTGAGCTCCTTGTAGGGAATATAGAGATCCTGGGCTTGGGAGATGGACGATGCATTCCAAGGTATTTGTTCCACATCTCGATGATATTTAAGTAGCTTTGATGGAGAAGAGTAGCGTTCCAGGAAAGTAGTCTCATAAAATGATTCATGTCCGTCAGTCCACCGGATATGGACACCGCCAGCTGTGGTAGTCAAACCATCCGGAACAGGCCGGATGTCAACCCGAATATCGGAGGATCTGTGTAGCTTCTGTAACGTGGAAGGGTGAACGCATGAAGGGCATTGGCATGAATCCCGCAACCACTGATGCGAAAAGCTAGCCTTGCCGGGAATAGTCAGTCGAGCGTCGTCAAATCCGAGATCAGATGAGAAATATCTAGTATGTTGGAGTGAATAGTTGAATGTGCGCCGAATGACGGGAAGGAAGGCAAGGGCACGAAACATATTTGGGGTGATAACAGATCTTCCCGGATTGACAGTGTGGTTGTTTGGATCTAAGGCCTTTGCCAAACAACTGCTTGCCTTTTTCGAAAATTGCCAACATCATTTCAACCAAGTGGCTAGCTAGCCAGTGCTGAAGCACTGAGTATTCATGGATAGTCGTTCGGATTCGGAAGCATCGTTCGTTTTGCTCGAAGACGCGCGACAAGAAGATGTAAGTCTTATACCGACATCTGTCACAGAAAAGGTGACGCTTCATCATCCATCCCACGAAGTTCTTCGCACTGATGAGGATACAGGTTCATCCCTCCAATGCGTCAGGCTACCTACCAGGATCAAGAACAACATACGCTCATGACTGGTCACCGGCAGGTACCGGTGGAAAGATTGAGCGGCGAGGGCGTCATTTCATTGATGCGTATGGACGCGTCTGTAGTCTTCGGGGGGTTAACGTGTCTGGTTGTAGTAAAAGGTATGTGATGCACCGGTTGTCATGGCCTCGTTGTACTGAAGGGTGTCTACTGGATAGCCCAGTTAATCACGACCACGACACGTTTCCTGCTAACCACCACTCAGTCACTTTCGTCGGTCGTCCATTCCCTCTCGAAGAGGCGCCTCAGCACTTTGCCCGTTTGAGAAGATGGGGTTTATCGTTCAGTAGGTCAGATACGGCTTCAAGATTCGCGAACCTAATATCGGAGTTTCTAGTTCGTTTTCTTGTCACATGGGAAGCGGTTGAACACGCTGGCCCGTAAGTCGCTGCTGAGAAAGTGTCGACGATCCAACTGAACAATTGCAGAGGGATCTACGATGTAGAATATCTGACGTATGTCAAGGAACTTCTGTCCTTACTCCCGGAATACGGTTTGTCTGCATTCGTCGTCGTTCATCAGGACGTCTGGTCAAGATACTCGGGGGGTTCTGGTGCACCTGCATGGACCCTCGAGAATATCGGATTTGATTTGCATGCCTTAGAGGAGTCTGGGGCTGCATGGCTCTTGGGCGTTAAAGGAGGTGGTCATGTCGAAGCGGAGCGCGGCATTTGGCCATGTGGCTACCAAAAGCTTGCTGCTGCTACTATGGCGTAAGTCAGATCTTTGCAAGCAGTGACTCTTGTTCAGTTTTATTCACTCTAGGACATGTTTCTGGGCAGGCGATGCATTTGCCCCGAAACTCAAGGTCGCAGCGCCGAATGGAGACGTTAAATCTGTTCAACAGTACCTCCAGGATGCTTTTCTTGATATGTACGCAGTGGTCGCTCAAACGCTGGGTGGCTTGGACGGCGTACTTGGATTTGAGGTAACTACACAACCCTCCAATACAACAAGATTGGGATATTGACCACTGGCAGACAATGAATGAACCGCACAGAGGATACATAGATCTCCCTTCTCTCCACAAGTTTAATTACAACACGGACTTACACCTGTCTTACGTTCGTAAGTGGCCGTGTCTGGGTCCCGCGAAGTATATCAACATACTTCTCCAGCTTCTGCATTCCAATCCTTTATGCTGGGTTCTGGATACCCTACCGTGGTTTCTCACTGGACTCGCTCCTTTCCTATGCCCACCCGCATGACCTCCCATAGCGTGCTGAACCCTGATAAACGTTTGGCGTGGAGACTCGATGGCCCTACGCAAGGCAAGTGTGTCTGGGAGATGCACGGTGTCTGGGGATGGGACAAAACCAAAAGTGAAGGTGTCGTTTTGCGCGAGAATTACTTCGCGAGACATCCTGTTAGCGGTCGCAAGGTACGACTTCCGTTGACTGGTGCAGTTCGTACGGGATACTTTATAATTACTTGCAGGTTGATTGGTACACGGACTTCTACTATCCATTCTTGAGGCGCTGGGCGGAGCGTGTACACAGCGTCGTCCCAAGGGAAAAAATGCTCTTTGTGGAACCGATTCCTAACGAGGTACCGTGGTTCTGGCTTCCTTTAAGTGTTTTGAAGATCTCTGAATTCCTTGTACAGTTCTGTCCACAGTCGTGGACAAAAGAAAACCAAGTTCCCAATATGGTTTTTGCGCCGCATTGGTGAGGGAGATGTCTAATGACCATGGGTTCCTGTGTTCTTACCTATCTCCAGGTATGATCTAGATACACTTTTCTCGAAAGCCTTTGGGGACTTTACTGTCAATGTGCAGGGATTGTCGCGTGTGAGAGATCTCTATGCTCACTGATTTACAAGCATAATCTTGTCCTACAGGGGATGCTTCCCTTGAAGGCGTTTTATTGGGGTCAGAAAGGTGCTCGGGATAACTATTCCCTACAGATACGCAACATAATCGAGGCCGGACACAAAGTATTGGGCGAGATGCCTACTCTCATTGGCGAGTGCGGAATACCCATGGACATGAAGTACGTGTTCTTTTATATACTTGCTGACTGAACTCATTATTATCAGCAACAAGGAAGCACTTATGACGGAAAGCTGGACATTCCAATACCGGATGATGGATGCTCTTATGACTGCACTAGAGCGGTCCCTTGCTAGCTTCACGTACGCGCCCAGAGTTCTACTGACACCGTTCTGTGGTCTCATATGCCATCAGATTGTGGCACTACAACCCAGATAACACAGATACCCATGGTGACCACTGGAGTGGCGAAAACTTTTCGTGGTTTAGCCGCCAACGTGCCCTCCCTCCCTCGCTGTTAGACTTTGAGCAGACCTCTTTCACGCTCGACAATGGAGGTCGTATTCTGCCATCCATGGTGCGCCCATACCCAGCAAAGACTGCGGGGATACCCTCAAGGTTCGATTACGAAATGAATACTGGAGAGTTTACCTTTGAATGGACACTTACTGAAGAAAGTACTTCGCGCGAGACGGAGATATATATCCCTTCGCTAGTTTATCACGGCCGTAAGCTCATCGTCGAGGGTCTCGCTCCCGATGATGAGTACGCGTACGATGAATCTCGACAAACTCTCTTCGTGGTTCATAGTAATTCTTCACCTAGAAAGGCCCGGAAGATCAACGTTTCTGTGCATCCCCCTCTCCGTGGCTACTTCTATGTCAATACCTTTTGGGGAGACTTTGGCGAACTCATTCTTTCTGGCTTGGTCGTCTTCATCGGCATATTTTTATTCATCAAGTTTGGGTTCTACATGTGATACCAGCCAAGGTACATAGTGTACGCAGCGGTTTCGTCTACATGATTCCCAGAATGCAGCCACTTTTCACTCCGGCGGTTGACTGGCGGTTGCAACAGCTTATACATTCGTGCATCTTGACGTGGTCGGGAAGCCAAGGATGCGACGCAAGTTCCCTGGGTTGGATGTAGAATCCATTGAATTGCTCAGTGCACTAGCGAAGTCCCTTCATACACTACACATGTCACTCTAATAGTTGGTAGAGTGCAAGATGGGCGAGCATCATAAAGTTTCGTTGAATTTGACAAGTTAGTACGATCGTTCCTCGCGCGTTTTTGCGTTGGCAAGTCACAAGTCATAGGACGTCACAGACATGTCAAGCCCCGCTCGGCACAGAATGCGGAGGGGGAGTGTCATAGTACACATGTAGGTGCTAGTAGTACAATGGTGCAAGTCATGATTATACCCGGCTAGGAGTCGATTAAACTCGTGGTAAGCGATAGTAATATACAACTTTAAAGATACAGGTGACGATGGGGCTCGTGGTAAGCGATAGTAATATACAACCTTGAAAAGGCGGGAGTTGATTAGGATGTGTGGGCTATCAGTGTAGCTATTATCTGCCAATTACGACCTTACTCTCTATATGAGCTCTGGTAGCAGCGACAACGCAACTATCGGAGAACGCGGCCGTGCACACTTTATGCCAGGTATCAGTACCATCTTCGTTAGGCGTCACCACGATCCCATAATGAAACGATTTGTCTACCTTGGATCTGCACACCAGCACGGTGACTTCCTGGCCAAAGAGACTCGCGTCTGCGAGCCTATTGGGTGGGATACTGCTGCGTTCAGCCCTGGAAGGTGGGTTCTGAAGGATAGATGCAATCTCTCTATTTGCGGTCTTCTCAGATAATGGCTTGACCAACGTCCAGTTTGCCGCTAGGCTTCTCTCAGCCCTCCCAACGGCACTTGCATAATCCGCAGACCGCTCTACCCTGGAGAAGTCGTCCGTGAGCTTGGCAGACTGGGAGAGAGCAACGATAGAGGGCCAAGCTCGAACGTGCGTGTCAGCGTGGGTATTCTCTGGCTTCGTAACCACTACTTTCCAGAGTGGCGCATCGTTCACGACGGTGGTGGCGCGTGGTGGCTCCCCGGTAACCTCAACGCGCGCTTTCGTCGTGTGATAAATGTCTGTCTCGTAGGATGGATGCTCCGTGGGCCGATCAAACATGATCATTCCGGACCAATGAATGTCATCGTGAATGTTGTCCGCAGGGGGAAGCTTATTGAACGTGAGGGAGTCAAGAACGTCACTTGGTGACATCAATACCATGAGATCCCACACTACTTGCTCGAGGGTGTTCTTGTAATCCACTCTCAATTTAGAGTATGGTTGAGGGAGAACGCCGAGGATGCCGTAAACCTTGTCGAGAATGTGGCGGTTGCTGCAGCCACGCTTGCTAGTCTGCATCAGCGCGCGTTGGGTATTGGACCTCGACAAGGGTGACAGGGCATTGACTACGTCCTGGATTGAAAGGTGAGAGCAGTTGATACGCGATGGAAGTGATTGAGAAGGGGAGGTGAGGTAGGGCGACATCATCAAGGTGAAGAAATAGAGTTCGTCTCGTGTTAAAACGTGGTCTCCAGAAACGAATAGCAGCACTTTAGGCAGCTGAAGCTCCTGGAATGTCCACACTCGCTCGAACCACTCACACACCCAAGCTTTCCGACCGTCATCATATGTAGAGGCGAGCTGTCCAAATCGGTCCTCGGGTGATAGCGTCCCGAAGGCGACAGTGCCGGCGCTTTTGGAGTAGATGGTCGCCATGAATGGAACTTGTTCTTTCTTTTCCTCGTCACTCTCTTGGTGAATGCAAGCGGCATCGATCCATACGTGCTCTGCACCGCGCGCTTCAACAATTTGACGGGCCTTCTTGAATATGACATTGAACCGGTGTTCGCTCGAGAAGGACGCCGACTTCCAAGACACTCCATTCACGGGGATCACGGTTTCTTCCCCTCTGTCCCAAATGTTGCTGATCGTCCAAACCTTGTCCCACGGTATGGTATCTACCGCGTGCCAATACACAGTTTGTGTTTCCAAGTGGATTAAGCGAACCTTGTCAGGCACCATTTACGGCCGGCGCGGAGTTACTGGGTTCTGATTACCTGAGGGAACGTGTGACTAGGAATGACTACTTTATAATAAAACAAACCTGCTGAAATAGACAGAAGCGAGCGAAGAAGAGAACAATGGGTGGTTGATGAGAGATGACGGCGAAAAGAGACGTTAGGCCAGAGACGGAGCGAATGACGAGCGACGGAGGGAACACCAGGTGAGACAAGATGGTGATGCAACCAAGGCATCAATATAGTGGATAGTGGGGTCGGAGATGCAAGGCGAGACCAAGAGCAAAGAATAGGAGCACGAACTTGGTGACCACGAAGTGACGAACGACCGGTAGGGATAGACCAAGGTGGGGATCGGAAATACGCCACCCACTTTGTTCTACAATGTCACTGTGTGTCTGGGGTGAAGGAATGCGTTTGCCATGTGTCTCTTGGCCATATTTAGCTTCGACGATCATTATTAGGATGGCAAGAGCCACCGAAAGCATGACAAAGTCATGTTCTACCAACCCGAAAATAACCTGCCGCGTGGACCTGTGTCTACCAACAAGATTGCCCAACTTGAAGTACCTTCATCTTCAGTGAAACGATCAGCCGATAGGACCGTGGGACCAGCGGGTACTCTGAGGTACAGCAAGACCTGGATTTGAACATTCTAAAAAGACTCTTGGCAGTGAATAAATCTTATTAAACATAGAATATGCCTGAATGTTTTATCGCAACTTGAAAGCAGTATTTCAGGAGGCGTTAGCCACGGCCACGAGCTGAATAGTTCACTCACTGATACAGCCTCGAACTAAAGGATACCATAGCAGAAATATGAATATTGATAGGGAAAACGTTTTACCATGCAGAATGTCAGGGGGGCTTATAATGCCGAGTTGATTTCTACAAATGCGGGCATTGTGTCCCAGGACCAGCTTTCAATCCTGTGTCAACCGAGTGATCAGAACCATTTTTGATCAGGCCAACTGAAGCTTACTCACGAGACACCACGTGATCTCGAGTGAATGATCCCGATTTACAATAGGTGCAGCTAAGGTGGATTCCGTAGCTGGACCAAATATCCAAGTGCCCACGGAAAAAAACAGAAATGTTAGAGTCCAGTGGAGAGGGAACACACCAAATGGAACTTCTCGCAAAGCTGGCGGTGCGTTACTACAGTGCGCCTCGGACTTTTTAAACCCAGCGTCTAGAACCGGTTTGCCATTTTAGGTAAGCGATTGGATCGTCGACAAAGCATACACACTGAAGTTAACAAAACTGAGCACCCTGAGTCCGATATGTAAAACTACCCTCGCACCCCAATCGCCGTGCGACGGCGAGTTGTGTGCCGCGAACGAAGAGGCTCGTCGCCAATTGCTTCGCAAGCCCGTCCGTCCGTCCTTCATCAATTTCATCCTGCACGTTCACGTCCATTACAAGCGAGAACGGCTGTAGGGCAGCGCGTCGTCTAGATGAGAGTGGGAGATGCGCCATGAAGAGACGTACCACCAAGAGTGCCTTTTTGATGCCATCCATGAACATCTCACCATTGTCGTTGTACATCCCTCCTCCGCGCAGCACCTTGAAGGTCACCTTTGTACAGATATCAAGGGATGGGCCGAGACACGCATGATTGGCAAGGAGAACGTCGCTGTGCTTGACGTGCACCACGCCGCCATGAACCACACGTAAGAACGCCATGCCTGTTGGCAATGGGCAGAGGTTCCTCCTCTTCGGAACTGTTGTCGTGCTCGCTCTTGGATGAATAACATCTGTGGAATTAATGTTGCTTTTTGGTTGAAGTCGATGGACTTTGGAGAATGGATAGAACGCCGCGGACGTGTCCGGACCTCAACTCACTGGAAGGCGGTTTTGCCATTTTAGGCAAGCGATTAAGTCCTCGACGCACTTCACAATGAGAGTCCGATATAATAATTAATTTCAGACTGTTTGTGTTGACCAAGTCCAAATTCTGGAAAGCGTTTGGACGTTACACAGATCAAAGTCGATACACACGAAAATTTCCACACAGAACCAGACAGAGCGTCACAATCCCGGTGCGCGTTATTTTTATACGGAAGGGGTTTCGCTTACAAGACAGTCCATGTGGTACTCAGTTTCGCGGAGCCCGGCCAGCTGTTTACTATACAGCAACTATGCAGTATCTATAAGAGAAGCATTCGCATACCGTCTCCTTGAGTAGGTTACATTCTGCCCTCCGTCCCACAAGTTGTGTTCTGCCAGCAGAGATGCGTTTCCACCCGTCTATTTCTTCGGTCGCCGCGTTCGCTCTAGGGGCGGTCTTGGTTCACGCAGGGCCACGTCACGACATCGATGAGTCAAGAACGAGACAGCTCGTATTTCGCTCCCAGGTTCAGAACGACATGAATCTCCGCTATGTCGCAAATTCTGGGATCTGCGAGACGACGCCAGGTGTCACACAGTATTCTGGCTACATTGACGTTGGGACAAATATGTCGATGGTCAGCACCATATCGTGAGCTGGGGTAGTGCTGACGCTTCGATCTAATAGTGGTTTTGGTTCTTCGAAGCTCGCAACTCTCCCGAGACTGCGCCATTCACGCTTTGGTAAGGGTGTCACAGGATGCGCCAACACGAGGGTGAGATCTGATCTTCTCACGTGAAAGGTTGAATGGCGGCCCGGGATGTTCCTCCATGATTGGTCTCTTCCAAGGTTAGTTGCTATATGCTCGGGGTTGTACTGACTCATGTATCGTTTTTGCAGAGAATGGACCATGCTTGGTGAACGAAGATGGAAACTCGACGTACATCAACCCGTACAGGTGAGAATACCACTCGATCACAAGTGGATGACGTCTGAATAGGCAAGGCAGTTGGAACAACGTGAGCAACAGTGCGTGATTCACAACTCGGCTCTCAACATGCGACTCATCTTCCCGTTCCAGTGATCTACATTGATCAACCAATTGGCACCGGATTCTCTTATGGAACGGACACAGTCAACAGCACGGAAGCTGCCGC
>QGOH01006802.1:0-16285 GCA_003313155.1 Boletus sp. MG95
TAGACATATTGCCCGCTTGTATACGATCGCTCGGGCTCCTTCCATTCTGATGCCTGGCGCATCAGGTATGTTTTCTATTACCGCTCACTGCCTTTATGATACATGCAGCAGTAGCGCTGTTCCAGCACCATTACCATATGTTATATCGTAGATTGTACCACAACATATGTAAACCTCCTAGTAGTATATAAAGGCCTAAGTCGCCGCCAGAGAACTGCAGTCTAGTTCTCTTGGTGTTCTCCCCAGAGCCCCTCCATTGAGAGCAAGGACCCAGTAGTACTTACTAGTACTTTCCTTTTTCTTTCCCCTTTTCGCACTTTCAGAGCAGACCCCGTATTGGGTCTGGCTTTGGGTGTTTCAGAGTCCGCTGAGCCTCATCTCATCTACTCTATAGCATTGTCTACACTCTGCTACAGGAGTGTCCTGATGTGCCGAGCTTGCCGAGCATCATCATGTTTGCCTTGTTGCTGTACTACCTACCTCTATATACTGCACTAAACCCCTTCCCAAATGTGCTGAGCCTGCCAAGCCTTACCTCATCCACTCTATAGCATTGTCTACACTCTGCTACAGGAGTGTTCTGATCTGCCGAGCTTGCCGAGCATCATTGTGCTTGCATTGTTGCTGTACCACTTACCTTTATATACCTAGCTACACCCCTTCCCAAATGCGCCGAGCCTGCTGAGCCTCATCACACCAACCCATCATTGCTATACTCGTCTACACTACCCCTTTGAGATAGACCATCATAGACCTCTCTCCACTTTCCTACACTTGACGCTTGTTGCATCGCTTTGTTTCATCTTCATCTACTTCCTTACACTTGACCCTTCCTACAGTCTGTTAGTCTGTTATGTTTTTGACATAGACTTTGCTATGCATCACTGTCATATCCTGTATTTTCACCAAGTCCACTCTGATACTCCAGTGCCCCTCCAATCCCTCATCACAGAACTCCGGTGCGTTCTCAGCAAAGACACAACTCCGGACCTCTGGACTTCCTTGTACTTAGTCTCCCTTTACCTACATCCCATATCTGTCTTAGTCCCGCCTTGTACTTATTCCCAATCCTGTGCTTCGCCTAGAAACACAGCTCCAGTTTACTTAAAACTGGCTCCACTGATCTTACCAATATTCCGTACTCCTTTACTAATCATACCCCATCCTCTGTATATAAAAACCCTCGACTCTGACCTCATGTAGTTCTTTAGTTTGATAATCAACTTAGATAACTCCCACCTCCGTTTGAATCTCGACAGTTCTTCTCCGACCCTCCGACTGAACTAGTGTCGTGAATGACACAAGTTCCATTTTCTCCACTCCGACCCACCTTCGCAAATTAAGGACCAAGGACTCCAACAAGGGCGCACCACATATGATGAAGCCAAGTCCTTCTGACCAGCCCAACTCCGGAGTTCTGGAGTTTGCCCCGTTTCGGAGTTTACCGCTCTTAACAATCACCATAGTCAACTTTTGCTAAACTTTGTGTCACCCTTTCCTACACTCAACTTGAGGTTCATGTGGACTAAGGAAGGCACAACCTTGAAATGTTGCCTGGGATTTGTATCAAAGAGGAAGAATTAGACATATTAGCTCTCACTCTCTGCAGCCCTCCTCTCCCTTTCCCTCTCCTCTGCCTTTCATCTCACTGCTCTTTCTCGCTTTGCCTGTCTCTTGGCCCACCACTTCTCAGCCTTCTGCCTCCACACCTCCTTCCGCATCGCAGCCTTCTGCCTAGCCACCACCTTTCTTTCCATCACCTCTCCTTTTCACCTTGCTCCTCTTGCTCACTTCTCCTTTCTCTCCACTGCCCGTAGCTCGGGCATTTGCCTGGCCAGCCCCTCCTCTGCCCCTTTCCATACCTCCTGCCACTGCCGCCACCACTCCCACTCCTTCCTCACGCTCCTCTCCATATCCTCTCTGCTCTCACTCTCCAGGTGCTGCTCATCCATCCAGGTGCTGCTCATCCATCCAGGTGCTGACATTGTTGGGATTGTATGTGGCAGACATGGTGTGATATGTGTGAACTCGCCATCTTACAATGTCCTGTGACTTATATAGTTCGACTGCACAGTTTGACTCAGTTGTCCCTGCCAGGGTCGCGTCACTCCTGCCAGAGATCGTATGGCATTGTTACAATTTCCCCTTTTTCCTCTTGCTCCTCGTCACCTGACTCGTCGCCACCCCCATCCATCCTCACCCTGACAACTGCTGCCCTCTCCCTTCCCCCATTCGATTCATCCTTCAGGAACACGCTATGCTGGGACCTGTTCCCAGAACTCGTGGACTTCTTGGAAGTCCCCGATTGTATCTGTCAGCTCAGACTCTGAGTCCCCATGCACGTGGGATGGACTCTTTTCATTTCGCTCTCTTTTCATTTCACTTCAGTCCATCCTATATAGCTTAATTTATAGATACCGATCAATCCCTGCCCCCGCAGTGATCCCTGATTGGCAACCACCTATGATCTCGTACCCTTTCACCCAGACACATTACTCCTACAGAGATCTCCTAAAGACTCAGTGTTTCCTTATCCGTACACATAGCCCTTTAGTGCCAGGGGTATAAATAGTTGGTAGCTCAATGTGTAAACCCCAACTTTGATCTACACCCATCAACGTAGCTTCTTGTTCACCTGCTTCAATCACTTGCCCTTGATCTGGAAGCACTCTATTATTGCTTCTTTCATTTCATCTCTGATGCTCAGACTCATCACCTGAGGTCCTCGCTTGCTCACCCCTAAGTGGTATAGAGCCCACCTCTTGGTGCTGGAGCCATTGCTCTCCCAGACACACTAGGATAGTGTGGAGGAAGACTACCAAGTCCATATTGAAGTACTTGCCTATGAAGTACTGGTTGAGTTGCTGGATCGGAGTAGAAGCAACTGCCATATTGCTACCGCCATATTGCTCATGATCAACCTGGAAGACTTAGGTCTTACCAGCCACTGTTCACTGGAGCCCGCCGGACCACCATATCCGTGCATAGGAATCCCTTGTAGATCACTCACAATGTGATAGGGAACATAGGAGTTACGCCTGCATAACAGCCATGACCTGTGTATGCTGTAATCACCAAGGCTAAGCAGCACACGTGTGGATCATGCTTCTGGTCTGTTTTGCCTCCACGCTTGTCATACACCTTGTTTAGGTCTGAATATATTGGTGTGGATGCGAAATGATCTAGCAGCATGTTCTCGCTTAGTTCATTAATACCTCCTTATATGGATGTCGAACCACAAGACTGACTGACAGTTTGGAATGACTAATTCACTATGGCGGTCCAGCCCCTTTAGTTATAGTTATGATTGACCCAACTGAAACAACTACTCATAGCAATTGAATTACGTGAATGACTGTTCATGTCTTTGTCGTGACTGACTATGTACTCATTGTGACTGACTATGACTTATCATGATGACAGTGCTCGCTACCTACTTTGCGTGAACCATCACCCACTTATTGTGACTGAAGTACTCACTCCCATAAAATGGGTAGGGTGTGGCCAATGTGTGACTGATAGCATGACTGACTATTAGCTAAGCTGAAGTAATTGTCTTCCACATCACTACATCACGACCATGTGTGAAGACGTGTTCATCCACCTTGTCAATATCAGTTGCCACTCAGGATCACCTGTAGAGACACACCACTCCATTTAATCACCACCACCACCACTCACTAGGTTGTCTCACTACTTGGCCAGTCAGTCTCCTTTGATGCCCCCTCATCCTTTGTGTTCTTTCACATTGTTTTGTCTTGCAAGTCTGATTGTACCGTTCTGCCGAAGTGGCCACCAACTGTAACATCCAGATTTATCTGCATTTCACACAATGGGTAAATGTAAGGCAGAGATGTCAGACAACGAGGTTGGTTTATTATTACGTCCTACATGACCTGACAACCTGATGTTCACACTATCTGTTGCAGTACACGAGGGTCCAAGCCTGCAACACTGCTCTACAAAGGGCACAACGAGCTGCCATGTAAGTAGCATCCTTGTTAAAAAGACTGTGTCTAATGTCTCAGGCCAGGACCTCTGAGGAGAAGGAGCAGGCCAGGGTTAGAAACATGCATGACAAGCGGAGGCAAAGGTGCGTAATCCTCACACTAATGCAGACTGTATGATAACCAAGCTCTACTTCAAAGGGATAGGCAGTGGCAGCAGAGGGCTGCAGCTAAAGCCTCCACCAACAGAGTGAGCGGGTCAGGCACCCCCCATCCAGATGATCAAGTCCCTGACCTGTCTCATATCACACCACCCTGCCAGCGTGATCCAGCTCTGACCCCTCCCCCCGCAACACCTCCTTCTGACATGACTTCTTTGGACCTGGTCATGGGTGTTCAGGGTGTTCAGGTCACCAAATTTGTACCCACTGTCCACTGGGCCAGCGGACAACTCACCGTTCTTCCATATGTACAGGGTGAAGGAGGGGAGAATGCACTCCAGGAAGACCAAGAATACGTGGAAGATCTGGCAGAGTGTCCAGAGTCGGGGTCAACAAGCAACCTGGCTGTATATATCTCGAAGGATGCCAACTCCACGGAACTTCTTGAGACTGCCTGTGAGGGTTTGTCTGATGGCAAGACAGTCATCTTACATGGCTTTGTTGACACTCACGGATTCGAGTTTATGGAGAGAGGCATGTACGACGAGTTTGGATGCCTTCCAGACTGCGCCATGAAGGCACAGGGCATGTATCTATTCTCTAGCCTATATACAGCCTGCTCACTGTCCACCTTTCTTGTCTCAGACATGAAGATTCGAGCCATGAACTTTAGCTTTCCGTACGTGAACACCACACTCAAAAAGTTCCTGAAGGACATAGTGGATCCAGAGACCATTAGAGTGGCTCTGGACTTCCCCCTGGTACAACTCACCATGCCCTATCCTTTCAAGTAAGCATTGTCCTCCTCCCACTCTCTGTCCACTGAACCACACTTAGAAAACTGGACGATGGGCTTAACATTGGATGGAATCATACCCAGGGAGCCATTTCTGTGGACGACAAGCTCCTTCCTGGCGACATGTGAACCATTCACTTGTGGGGGATCGCTCATCACGCGGGCATCCTGACCTACCCCCACCACAACGCTAAAGGCGCTGGCACTTATCTCATCCCCTTTTCAGGCATCAAGAATTGGGTGGTAATTTCCATCAAGGATAGCAAGGTGGACCATGATGCAATGCCAGCATTCCTGACCGAGCTCAGCAGCCCCAAGGTATTGCTCTCAGAGCTGGCAGACAAGGTCAACTTTGAGACCATCCACGTGCATCCAGGAGATTTGCTGTGAGTCATGCCGTATCCGTAACGCTCGAACTTGTTCTGACATGTTTGTAATAGCATCGTGCCTCCTGGTCAACTTCATGTGGTATATACCCTAGTCATGAGCTTTTGCAAAGGAGACCACTTCTTCAACCTTGACACAATGCACCTGACCAAGCTGTCAAGGTTCATGGACCAAAGCTCCAGGAAGTTTGTGACAAATCAAGCGCACTTGGGCACCCTGGGGATGCTGTGCAGACTCGTCCTTGCATTGCCCATCATACCAAGGTCTCGCAGTAAGTTATATTTGAAATATATTACAACATGCAGCTGAGAATGTCCCATAGAGCGGTACAAACACTCAGTGGTCTTGCTTTGCGGCATGGTTGTTTATCATGCAAGGTATACAGCCCAAGAAGAGAAGAAACAACGCTCAAAGACACTGAAGCACGTGAGCAAAATCACCACCGCCATCCTGAAGCATTTTTCCATCCATACTTATGCACAGTATGACACCTTTATTTCTGACCCCACTGTAGATCCCTTTGAGAGGGGAGAGGAGGTGATGGTGTATGACATGTTAGAGCCTTATAGGGCTCATGTATAGATCCTAACGGCAGCATGTGGAGGCACCAATCGATTGCTATGGTAATAAAGTGAGTGAGAGTGGTATGTTCCCAGCTATGGAATAATGTATTTAAGTGGGTATTCAGGTATGAAATGAGGACTCGAGTGATGACAAGTAGGTAGTCACTACAAGTAAGCAGTCAGTCATGCCTAGTAAGTAGTCAGCCATGACAAGTATGTAGTCAGTCACCACTAGCAGGTCATGAAATGGGTAGGGAAGTAAGTCACAACAAGTGAGTAGTCAGTCAAGCCATCTAAGTAGTCTGTTGAGTGGGCTTTGAAGTGGATAGTGAGTGGTTAAGGGCACCTTGGGAAATGTGCCAAACTGGCGGAACATTGTCCCACCTATGCTCTCATGTACTATATAGATTGCTGCACTATCTTAGACACACGTATGGACATGCTGAACCTGCCGAACATTACCCCACCTAATCTCTAATGTACTCCATGACTGGCCAAAGTGTGTTAGACAGATGCATGGATGTGCTGAACCTGCCGAACATCATCTGACCTACTCTATAATGGGCTGAAGTGGGTTGTAAGTCCTTGAGTGATGATGGGTATGTAGTGTCTATCACGACAAGTAAGTAGTCAGTCACACCAAGTAAGTAGTCAGTCACACCAAATAGGTAGTGTCAGTCATGCCAAGTAGATAGTCAGTCATGCCAAACAGGTAGTTAGTCATGACAAGGACATATTGTTGCGAACCGTGACTCAGCGAGAGCAAGGGGGAATGGGAGGAACACGGAGAAAACCTCAAAAGGAGGGCGAAAGGATGAGGACTCATGGAAGGGAGAGAATAAGGCCACTTAGCGGTGGGCCAGACCGATCCTTTACAACTACTGACAACGGTTTGTACCCGTATGAAGATGGGCGGTCTTCTCCTGACTTGCTACGAACGATGGGGATGAAGGTAGAGGGAGCCTGCTTGCTGGCTACTCAGTGACTCAATGGAGTAGGTGGGATGTGGGCACTCTCACACGAATGACAGGGAGAAGAAGACAAGGTGGATCAAGCTGGGGAACCAGCTTGAGTCGCTCTACCTTTATATATTAAGGGGAAACGTGGTAACGACAGGGGATTTACAGGAATAGACTACTTAGTAAGGTACATGAGGAATCCTGTAGGTGATCGGATCAAATGGAAAGGAAGCGAACTAAATACACAACATTGTGGCAGAGGAGTAATCAGAGATTAGGAAGCGGTGCTGCCACTGGTGGGAAATGAGATTGGATCGGGTGAGAGTGAGATCGGCAGACAGGCCTGATCAAGTGAGATCCACGGAGATAAAGGTAAAGGGGAGAGAGATCACGTGATAGAGGTCACGTGACGAACCATGTAAGGGATCATGTGATGGGAAAGTGTCACGTGATCGGAGAAACTATGAATCAATCGTAAGTACTGAACGAAAGGGACTAAGATAGGGGTAAAGTAGGGTCGTTTCATAACACATATTGATTGTAAACCAACATCTAAATGCTCCTGTAGCAGAGTGTAGACACCATTATAGGGAAGCTGCAATGATGCTCGGAAAGCTCAGTGCATTTGAGAATGCATGTACCAAGGTGTATACATGTATGAAGTCCATCACAGCATGGGTGTTATGAAATGATACCCCATTTCGTACATTTTCCTTACTTTACGATACACCATTAATAGTGATACCCCTCAGCTGTACTGACTCCTGTAGGTCAGGGCTTTGGAAGCCCCTGTGCTCGAGTGCACGTGACCATGGGACTGGCATGTGACCCTGGGAACGGTTACCTGACCAGTCAAGCCAAAGGCCATCCAGAGAAGATGAGATGATCACATGATCCAGAAGGGATACAATCACGTGACAACAAGACTCCGTGACTGACGTGACCACATGATCCTGTCGCTAGTCACTCAGGGGCTAAGCTGTGACACAGTGCGCTACTCATCGCGATGCCTGTCACTCAGGCCTGGAGCTAGGGTCAAGGAAATGGCTCTCCAATGGAATGGGCATAGGGCTCCACTGCCCTGGGCCAAGGGGAATCAGTCAGCAGGGCTGAGGACACTACTATAACTAGCAGGTACTGTACATACATGGTAGTGTACTGCTTGGTCTGTGTGCCTAGTTAGACAATATCAAAGGGCACACGATAAGGGCCAAAGCTCTCCAGCTTTGACCACTTACTGTCACCTCTGTTTAGTTGCCTATTCAGGTCCCAAGTCGCGGAAGCAGGACCTCAGGTATGGTTAAGTTTGGTGAGACAGAGTGTTACAATTTCCCCTTTTCCTTTCGGCCCATCCCCGCCACTGTCCACTCTCACCCCTATGTCCACCCTTCTCGCTATCCCGCCATTCGATTCCTCCTTCGGGGATACTTGGTGCTGGGACTCCTTCCCAGACCTCGGGACCTTTCCGGAGATCTCCGAAGGCATCGCTCCACTTGGACTCTAATGTCCTTGCGGACTCTTTTCATTTCGTATGCTTTTCATCTCGGCCTCTATAGCACAGACTAAGTTATTACGACCGATCACTGATTGGTACTTATGATCTCAGTACTATTTCATCTCGCTCTCTTTAGTCGGACGCTTTACTCCTATGGATGTTTCTTACAGACTCCACGTTCCCTATTCAGTCTACATAGCCCTCTAGCGCCGACAGTATAAATAGTCGTAGATCAAATCCCTGTAACCCTAACTTTGATCTACGCCCATCAACGTATATTCTTGTTCGCTTGTCTCGATCATTGCCCTGAGATCTTGACACTCTATCACTTCTGCTTCCTTGATTTCATCTTGGACGCTCGGACTCGTCACCCGAGGTCCTCGCTTACGACTAAGTGGTATCAAGCCCACCTCTTGTTGTTGGAAGCCTGTATCCTTAGAGGAGGAAGACTACCTGATCCATATCACAGTACTGCCTTCAGGGTACTCGTTGAGTTGCTGGACAGGAGTAGGAGCGACTGCCATATCGCTACCGCCCTTTGCTTGTGCCTAAGTGGTTACAGCCCACTAGTGTCACTGGAGCCGTCCCGGGAACGCCACCCGTGTATTGTTGATCCCACCGAGGTCACCTGCAATGTGACAAGGGACATAGGAGTTACGCCCACGTAACACAGAGCGGGAAGTCCATAGGGCTCTATAGCCTCAGGCTAGCTCACCTTTACTCTCTTCTCCCTTCATTGGGAACCGTGGTGTCATAGGAGGTTGCTGGTCATCAAACCAGGGCAAGTCAAGACACAAGGAAACCTATGGAAGCACAAGGCCGGGTTCGGGCCTAGAAAGTGCAGGATTATACTGAGTCCCAAGTCCATTATGTTTGGACGATGATTGCTAATGCCATCCACCCTGTATCAGATTAGGTGCTCCACCCCACATCCTCCTCTTTTGTTTGTCTAGGTCCAGTGTTCCTCATCTGGGCCTCGACTAGTCCATCTCACCCTTTGACTTGCAACAGTGGGCACCATGATGCTTGGCAAGCTTGGCACATCTGTAAATTGGCTGAGCAAAGTATTAGGATGTATATAGATTTATTATACGTATGGGGAATCTATGTACGTCTATCAAAGTGTATATGTGCCAGCAGCATAGTATACATAATTCAAGATGGCAATGTCCTGAAAGTTCAGCTTGTATATAGATCAACGTATCCAGGAAAATATATATGCCCAGTGCTGTAGGATATTGAACCTGTGCCAATGTGATGGTATGTTCATCGCATGGACAATTGGAGTCTGAAGGATTATTGAATCCCGTGCTAGATGTACTATCTACAAGGTACAGTGACTCACAAAATTGTCCTAATGTTTTGCACTTTTTGATTGTTTATTGAATAACTCTAAAGCATAAACAAATACAAACAAGATCTTGGTGTATAAATGGAAGCACTTACTCAGGGCTAAGTGTGGGTAAAAGGATTATGTAATTCAGATTGGTAACCATGGAGATATATACAATTCAAAACTAACATCCATTGGAACAATTATGTGAGTGTATTTCAGATCTATCAGAATCTGATGCTCCACTGTTTCTATAGCAACCAACTGTTACCAGATTGTTGCTATGGTGATTTTATCTGTCATGGGACCTATAGTCAAGCTATTTAACCAACATAAATATTCCCAGAACTTCACAATTCTCTAATGTATCCCATATCCTCTGCTCAGAAGGAAAATATCCTTTCTCTTGCCTTTAATGGTCTTTCTATTCGCCAGATTGCCTCCAGAGCTGGTGTTGGCAGATCTACTGCATCCAGAGTACTTCAGGACATGCTTCCTAATCAATTGGTCCCTTCCTCTGGACATTCTTCAAAGCTTTCTACTTGCTCTCAACAATTTATTGTTAATCAAATCACTACTGGGAAGGCTTCCAATGCTGTTCAAGCCACAAAACACATCATCACCATCATCACCAATCCCATCTGCTCAGAAACAGTCAGAAGATTCCTGAGGAAGAACTCATTCAAGGCTGTGGTAAAGAAGAAAAAGCCATTGCTTGGTGCAATGCATAGGAAAAAGTGCTTGAGCTTTGGTTTAAAGTATAAGGAGTGGACTGTGGAGGACTGGAAGAGGGTAATCTGGTCAGATTAGACTAAAATCTGTTATGATATGTACAATATTTTCAAACTTTTACGGTACTCTTTTCACCTTCACATCTTTTCTCTTTCTTTCAGACGTCACGTGACCAGTGCACGTGACCGTGGGTATTGTCACATGATTAGAGTCCAGACTCTATGATGTCATACCTCATGTTATTCATTTCCGTCGACCCTGAGACACGTTCCTTTAATTACCGCTTCTCTCTCACAGATCACTTCTTTTATCTATCCTATTATAGTAGTTCCTCTCATGCACTGCTTGATCCATGCACAGAGCCCTCATGTATATAAGGTAGACGATCTGGGGCCTAAGTCCCCAGTCGAATCCATTTGCCCTTTACGACCTTTACGGTGGGGGTTAAGCCTTTGTACTCCATCCTCTTCATTTGAGCATTGCCAGCGTTAGTGTGCGCTGCAAGTGGTGTTGTCCAGCCAGTGGTAAATCTCGGCCCACAGCTTATAGCTTGAGGTTGTAACACTTGGATTTCACTGCCCATTACACTGCCTGGACCGTAGGGCTAAGCGATTTCCATCGTTCCTATCCATTGCATCCCCTCCCAGGGTATAAACAGGGTTGGTAGAATACCAAGCAAATATTCGTCTATATGGTCGTCCGCCGTACAAATAAGGATAAAGTTGCTATCAGGCATAGTGCACTAGCCCTGGTTGTGGGTTGACTATCTAACCCTCCATACGTTGGTACTATGCTAGTGTACCCAGGTTCGTGTGATCACCTGTGACATCACACATGGCGATAGGGTCTTCTTCCCGGTGTGGACCTGTGCCAGCAATAGCTTTGGATCTTATTACTACAATTTACGATACAGCTGACGAACAGTGCCAAAGAAAAATTAGGAGATATTGATACTACCTGAGAAGCAAATGTTTTTATTTCTGGAAACAAGTTTACTGTGTTCCCAGAGTGTGGTTGGAATAGTCTGCACAGTAAGAACACGAAGGCAAGATCAAGATGGGAACCCGTTATGATATTGATGAGCTGCTTCGGCGGATGAAGGAGCTTTCTTTAGAAACAGAAAAAGGCAGCGTAATGAAGAGGGTCGCAGACCCTGACAAATGGGATGGAGAGCGAGCCACCTTCCGATTGTGGTTCATCAAATTATGATTATGGGTGGAAGCCCAAGAATGGAAATTGGACAAGCTGCGATGCATTGCAGTACTATCAAGGTTCAAAAAGAAGGCGGATGGTTTCGCCCAAATTTATCTGGAAAAATACCTTCACGAAGAAGACGACACATTTAACGACTCAGACGGCAACGAAGTTCATGTTGGAGAAAAGGCATGGCCACCCTGGCTACGTCTCCAAACAATCATCCGCAAGTACTTCCAGATAGACGTACTCCCCCATAAGAGCCTCCGAAAGCTTTTGGCTCTCTGACAGAACGGCAAGGCAGTCGACTTGCTCCTGCAAGAATTCACCATCCTTAAGGATGAAGCGCAGATCGACTTCTCCTTCACCAACGAAATTCTGAAAAAGGCAATAGACTTCAGAATCTATAATTGGGTGAAATTGTCGGGTCGGGAATTGGACTCCCACTCCCACTTGGTAGATGCCTATCGAGAGATGGGTCGACACTTTGAGCAGGTAGCGGTCGAGTGATCTGGCCCCTCATGTCCTTCTTTCCAGCGCCCCTTGGGGCGCAACTAATCATCTTTGCAGTAACCCTGAGCAGTCAGAGGACTTTAAGAGGCGCAAGCATGAAATACAGGTGTCCTTCTGAGAGCACCAAAAACTCACAGTGGCCTCCCAAAGCCAATCCATTCCCCTCGCCAGTTTGTCCACGCACAACATCTCACAATATGTGTGCAGTAATATACTAATTGAAATCACAGTGCTTCCTGATGGCCCGCCCACACCCCAGCCCAGTTTGTCCCCGCTGACCCCCATTCATAATCTCGATCTAGTGTCGAATGTTCGTGGCGTCCAAGTTATTGATTCGGCCAACGTTGTTGATTGGTCTGGTGGTCTCCAAATGATTGCACCTACTTTCATTCACGACAACCAAAATATTCTAGAGTATGACATGGCGTACATCAGCCTCCTTGCCTCATACCCTGAGTTGGTACCTGGAAGTTCCTCTATCGATTTCTTCAGCAAGAGCGGTTACCAAGATGGCTACAATCTTGTGCTCGCCATCCGGCAATCGCTCTCAGCTGGGCATCCCGTCATTGTTCATGGTTTCAAGGATACTAGTTCATTTTCGTTCACAGAGCACAGTCCCCTTCACTCATTTGGAATCTCTGGGAGTATGCGAGTGGATATCCATGGCGCATTTTTTTCTCTTGCTGCCACCACAAATATTCTAATAATTTCATGGTGCAGACACTGCACCATGGGCAATCCAATTTGACAAACCACACATCTGCGGCACAATGTTGCAGCTCATCAAGGGCCTTAACAATGCTGAGAAATGTCAATTTGTACTCGATATCCCTCTCACACAGTGAGGCATGCCCCAGTCAATCAGGTATGTTGTTTTTCTCTTGTACTTTCCTTGTCTTGCATGATGCCATGCTGACACATTATCAGCATGCTGGATGATGGACTGATGATCGGATGGAGTCAGACTCAGCACGATATGCCTTTCGAAAAGCAGAAGGTCACAGCGGACAATTTGTCCGTCTGGTCGTGGGCACTTGCCCACCATGCTGGTGTGTTAACGTATCCTCATCATGATGCCGATGGTGACATTATCTATGTCCTAGGAATGTCCAGCATCAAACTCTGGACATTGTATTTCTGCACTGACCCGATGATTTCTCGGGAAGACTTACTTCCCATTATAGATGATTTATACAACCCAGATTGCTGGCACTATTCCCACATACACACCGAGATGGTCCATCTTTACCCAGGTGATCTTCTGTAAGTCACACCATTCTTTTGTTCTGGTTATCATTTATCTGGTTCTGGTATCCAGCCCCCTGCTCAGTTCATGCTGTTTACACCCCCACTGCTTCATTTACGATCGGTGATCATTTCTACTTCTATGATTGCTGCCATCTTACAGAAATGGCGCGCTATTTCAACGCCAAATTGGGGGGCTGGTTGACAAATCAAGTGCATCACCACACTTTGGAGACACTTTTGCAAATGGTTATTGGCCTCCCTCAATCAGATCCAGCGCAGAGTGAGTATCCACAATCCTGCTGTCTTTGCTTTTTCACTGACCCGAGTAGAGCTGAAAACCCACTCAATGGTTGCGCTGTGCCTGATGGTCCTCAAGCCCAAGCTATATTGGATAAAAGGACATGAGGTTCGCTCATCGCATCCAATGACACATGCTCAATCCATCACCAAAGCAATTTTACACTGCATGGGTTACAATGTGATTGATGAACATCACCCTTATTTTAAGGAACGGAGCTATTTAGATGCAGGTGAAGAGTTCGCATGGAATTCTGGATTAGCAGAGTTCCAGGTGATTCCAGTGATTCCTATGCCCTGCTGATCGTGGTTATGTGCACCACAACTGAATATCTCTGGTGGTTCTGCTAACACTACCTCTCTGATCGGGTTTCCTAAGTATGGTGGTGTTCTGCTACTTTGTTACCTTTCTCTAGATAGTGTTGATCACATAATACTGGGGTCAGTCGCGGCAGCAGTGATCAGTCGTGTGATCAGTGTGCTTAACACAATCAACCAGTGATCAGTAGTGTGGTTGATTGTAATCAGTGTCCTTAACATAATTAGTCAGTGATCAGCAGTGCCACCAATTGTAATTGGCTGTGCTGTGCTTTTCCTACCTCCCTTGTCTGCTGCTGCCGGGATAGCGATGTGAATGTCCCTCTCCCTTTCCCTGCTGACCTTGTTGTTATTTATCCCAGCGGCGTGAATGTCGCTCTTTGGTATCCTATCTTTCTCTTATTTCAAGTTACTGCCTGTTTCCATCGTTTGGGGTTAAGTCAAGGTGTTCAGGCGAGTCTTAAACCCTTTTACTCCACCACTCCATCCATGCTTGTTATCTTTTCTCCCATTTTTGTGGGTCATCACAGCTGCCTTATTGAAGTTAATGGGCCTGACTGTGCCAGTCCTCTTGTTCTACTAATTTAACTCATTATTCTCTTCCACTGGTGCGATGCTGCTCGAATTCCACCATTTACCACTGATCACTCGGCTACCGCAGTCTTTTTCTACCCCACTGGGCTTCTTTTCCCTTTGTGTCTCTTGTCATTTCTTCTGACCTCTCCTAGCGGCCCAGATGCTGGCTTTCCTCTCTTAACTAATCCTAGCACCAATTGGATTTTATCCCGACCTTCTTTCTGGCTCGTATTTTCGCATCATTGGCTTCTCCTAGGGGCGTGGGCACTGCTTCCCCCTTCTTTTGTCAATATTGTGGCTTAGTCTTTCATTGCTCTTTCTTCACTCTACACCCGCCTTTGAGGTGGCCTACTCCGATTCCTTTCAGTAACTCGGACCCGCTGCTCTCTTGTACCCTGGGCCAGGTGAAAATTCTTTCCACACCAGCTAGCTAATGGGCCGGCAGCAGCCTGCCTCCGCTGCATTGGCTTTGCCATGTCAGTGTGCAGTCACCGAGAAACCAGCAAACACCAGCTGCTGCCTCCCCCACTAGCGATCTGAAAGGGGTTAGCTATCCCTGGTCTGAATTGTGGACATTTGAGCAGGCCAACCCAGGGCTTGATTCTGCCTGGTCACCTCTGCTGCCAAACTCTTTTCACTAGATACCCTAGGCCACCTGGGAAATGTGTGATCTTTGCTCCAGGAAATTCTGGGGTGGTTGGCAGTTCTGACCAACCCTGCTGGTTAAAATTCCAGTTTTCTCGCTTGCCAGCTTGCCAGCCCTTCCTTCCTCGAGTTTCACCAAACTAGCCAATGAACCCAAAGCAACAATTTCTCAGAGTTGCCTGGCGCTTCCTGGCAGATACCACCATCATCTCGTCCCTTGCCCAGACCAACTATCTGTATTTCAGGTCCGGTGTTGCAGTACAACTGGTCATCTGCTGGAACCAACTAGGATTTTCTCCTTTCAGGGCAAATCTTTTTGCCCAGCTTATTGAGTGGATTGGGGACAAGTGGGCTCAGAACCCCAAGCACGAAAAAGCTTCAAGCCCTGTTTGGAGCATGGAAGGAATACCAGGCTGGAAAGCTCCAGGCAAAAATCTCCTGGGCCATTCTCGCCAACAACCTTCAGTTCAATTTCAATAATTCCAAACGGTTGGAGTTCATTGGCTCTCTTCCAACAATCTCCCTACCGGAACTTCTGGAGCCATACCTCCCCAAGGGCTATTGGTGGTATGAGGAAAAGAGGATGCAAAGGAGATGGGAAGTTTCTTTTGCAGAAGGAAAGCAGGCTGACGCTTGCAAGAAGAGGCACCCCCTTCTTAAGATTCAACCAAGGTTCCTCCAGCACACTGTATTTGCCAATTCCAATTATCTGAGATGGAAAAGGGGGAGATCTTGTTTTGATGGTTGTTCAGGGGTTCTGCCAGGATTTGGGGGTTCTTCGCTGGGTTGATGGGGTAGTCCGGGAAGCCATCGCCCAAAAGTGGAGTGTTTGGGTAGGTCACTGTCTCCTGCAACTGGGTTTCCCGCTGAATCACCAATCAAGTTAGAAGATCCTGGAAAGCCCACCTTGGTCAGGTACTTGGCTGGGGCTCTCAGCGTGTCCAAGTTTGACTGGGCCAAGAACCTTTTGACCAAGCTCCCTCCTGCAATGGTTGAGGACCTGGATTCTAAATCTAGTGCAGTCTTTGCATTATTTTGGAACATGGTCCAGAAGATCGCCCCTTCAGAAGTTCTTGATGATTTTGATGATTTTTTCCAGTGCATTGGGCTCATTCGGATGG
>QGOH01006802.1:16374-40140 GCA_003313155.1 Boletus sp. MG95
CTCACTTGCCCCCCCCCGCAAGGTGTATTTGCTGCAAATTATAGGCAGTTCAGGTCCTCCTTTTCTTTTTTGATCATTTCACCTTTAGATAGTTAATTCAAGGGCAGCCCACTTTGAGCATCAACCCCGTAAATTCGCACTATCTTGGACCACTGGGTGCATCGGAACCCCCTCTAAAGGTGGCATGTTCTACCTCAGCTCCCACGGAATATGCATAGAACCTGCTGAGAACACCCTAGTTATCTGGCAACCTGCAGACATCCACGGCACTAGCCTCCAGGACTGACTCATTGATCAGCCAGATCCTTACTTCTCCCAAACAGGTCTTGCCATCATGACCTCTTCCAGACTTCTGGCTGTTTGGGCTCAGTACCAGAACCAAGTTCTCACTCAGGGTGAGGCTGCTGATCAATTGGAGTCCCATCCTTCTGGAGAGGACGGGGGGTCGACAACGACCCTTATGGGTGCTGGTTAGGCCGGGGGTGCCCTATTTGCCTGCCTGAAATCTGAGCTTTCAGATAATAATCCTTCGCCCCATTTTGCTCTACCCGATTATGACATTTTAGATACCCTGCGCTGGCCTGAAATGTTCCACAAAATTCAATTCCATGCAAAAATCTTCTCGAACCTGATTGGCAGTATTAATGGTCTGGATCACTGACCCCCCATACTCGCCATTCCTCCTGTGCAGCGTGCCACACCTCAATCAATCAAGTATATCTGGCTGTTTTTTTTCAATGTGGTACCAGCATCCTCAATAGTGGTTTCGCAGGCGCCTGGAGCGCCCAGGGGGATTTACTGCTAGTGGGGGCTGTTTCTGGGCTGTTTCCACCAGGCTGGTGGATTAATGCACCCTCACTAGGGCAGTTGATGCTACCTCCCCCCGGGAATGTTCACAGCGAAGGTATGGACCTTGCATCTGATTCTTAACCTGGCAATGTCTCGTGAAGAATTCAGGGGAATGCTGGGCATTTGCGCAAACCAGATGGTTAGGGCTGAGTAGTAGTGTGGATCAGCACAGTGATCAGTACTCCACTGTCTGAGTTTTAATTGTACACTTAGACATCGCTGATTTTTCATCTTGTTGTTGTGCCAGCGGTGGTATCTCGCCCACCTTTTGATGGGTAGCGCACATCCACTCAGCATGATCTCTCCTTCAGAGTTTCAAAAGCTTTCCATCAAACACAACCTTTCGCCCATCTTCTGAATCCTGGCATGGACGATATCATTGTTTCTCTTGATGGGACTTATCCTGAACAAGGGCTCAGCACCCATCTACCGGAAGACCTGAAGTTATGGTCAGAGGCCCCCAATTACCCAGATCTCCACCACCCTTGGCAACCATATCCCCGGCATTTGCAATGAAACTCCTGCTCACCTCCACTGGATCAACTAGCGTTTGTTTCAGTTCGAGGCATATCGGATGGTTGCAAGTTCTCGACCATTTCAGCTCACGGAAGAAGCATCCATCAATGTCGTTCATTCATTTGCGCAAATCTCAGTGATTCATCAAGAAATCGCCGAACTCTTCCCTTGGCTTTCCGATTCCAAATTCTCTCTCCCTCCTAGCCCTGATCTCCTGCAGACCAAGGAAGATCCAGGAAGCATCGAAGCTTCTATCCGGTGAGCTGAACTAGAAGCTCTCGATGTCCTGGGCCTCTGCATCTTTTGTTCCTATAACCACCCTGGTCCCCTCCATCCATCGTCCCTTGACAATATTCTGCCTTGGTCAAGGCAAGCCCTTCATGGTGTTGTTGTTGACCTAGAGATCATGACCTTACTAGATCTCGCCACTTACATTCAGCATTGCATCCCCATGTATTATGCCTATCGCCACAACGAGTCCACTCAATTCCCTGCTCAACTGATCAACACCAAAGACAGGGATGGGGAACTCAAAAGCTCCTTTCATGATTTTGTGTCTACTTGCAGGACATCCAAGGCCAGGGCTCACACTGAGTGTCAAGTAGTGTGTCAGGCCAACCCTTCTGGAACTGCGCCAGTACAATGAGGAAAGAAGTGTTTTTTCCTGAAGCATGACAACCGCTTCAAGCAAATAAGCAAGAACACATTCAAGGGTTTCCATGGGCAAATCACCACGCACAATCTCCCTACCAGCATCGTCGAAATTCTCGACTTTGATGAAGATCCTATGGACGATGAAGGATTTTCTGACATGAACCCCATTCCAGATATGCTTTTTGTGTGCGGAAGATCATTGACTGGTCAACCATCAACCAGTCAATTGTCTTACACACGTCCTCCCCCATTGACTACCCCCTTCACTTGCAGTGAAGGTGAGCCAGGATAGGCATCGAGAATCCCTTCTCCTAACCCCTCTCGCCGCCGCCAATTTTCTCCACCATCATCTCGCCAGCTCCCTTCGCATCCTCAATCGTTCTCAAGGCAAGACTGTGGTGATGGTCATTCGAGGACTCTTATTTCCCACTCATGTTCACAGTCCCCTTGCTGCCAATCCCAGTCCTCTCCTTATTCGAGTTGATTGCCTTATTACTCAAAGCCTCAACACCCACCTCGTCACTCGCACTCTCCTCATCCTCCGCACCATCGCTTGAAATCCCCATCCCATCTTGCACGCTTTGCCAGATCCCGAGATTTCTCTCCTCCATCTAGTCGCCATTCCCTTCATCGTGATGTACATCTGCCTTTCATTGTTACCCACCCATTCAACTCAAATGTTTCATCACGATGTGTTTCAGCATCATTTACATTCAACTGACCGCTGCCAGAAATCTCCCTGATCTCCCTCCCTGGTGCAGGATAGCCTACCTGATCGCTGGCCCAAATCTCCTGTTTGCCTAACTGATGTTCCTGCCGACCTCCCCCCCTCTCCCACCTATCCGGGTAGTTGCAGTGTCCCCTGTCATTCATTATTAATAACTTTTCAGGTATCAACTGCCAAGCCTTGCACATCTTTGAATAACTCCTTTTGTGGTGCTGAAGATTCCCCAATGGTGCATTTGTTTTTCAATCATTCTACGCATCTAATAACTTGCAAGGACAATGGCATCACCTCTGAAGAGGTCTCACCTATTGATCTTTCGGTTTCCGCCCCAATTTCAGAGGCCCTTGGTGGTCAGGTTCATCTTTTCCTTTCTTTTCAGGGTTTAACCTAAACTGCTTGCCACAGCTTTCGCAGATTTGCTCTGAATCTGCAAGATCTTTCGCATGGTTACCGAGTCAATTCCCTGGATATTACCTCACGCTCCCCACTCCTCTCATTGTGACAACCCCAACTACTGCCCCTACTGGTGGTATCCTTTGGACCCCTGCTCAAACAGATTCTTGTCTCTGACTATGGCTTCTTGAATGTCCTGATAGTCCCTTGTCTGCCACCATCCCTTCTCTTCTTGCTGGAGGATTCTCCTTTTGGATCTTAACTGCGGCACCTCCTGCATCAGTCCCCCTACCTCAGCTGCCCAGATTGCAACACTTGAACCGCCGTGGCTCGAATATTGAGCCCGTTTATCGCTCAAATCTAGCCAAGATTGTTTCTCAACCTAATGCTCGCCGCTTCATCACTTATGGTGGACTGTTGTGGCATCTGGCCCTCCATTACTTGGAAACCCTAACCTCAGAGGATCTTGTTTCTTTGGCCTTGAACAGACCCTCGGCAGCTGCATCCCTCATTGAGCCCAGTTTTTACGATGAAGATATCTCTGATGAAGACATTGCAATACTTCATGGGACAGCCACCGATAATTCGACACTCTGGCCTCTCAAAGATGTATTTTATTCCAGTAATCAATGGGTTGGGCGCTGGACACTGGACAACGAATCTTGGTTTCAGAAACATCTCCTCGACATATCTGCTGATTTCACTGGTTGTTTTAGAACTCGTCGTGTGTGGTTAAGGAATGGTTTCCAGGTTTGCCGGCAAGCTGTGCAGAACAAGGTCGGATCAGAAGAATATGCGAGGAATGTCTGCCTCCAGCATGATGCCGAGTTTTCTTCATTTTCTTTTCATCAATTAATGAATCTATGATACCATATTATTTCTTATTCGCTGTGGTATGTTTAGTATACCGCTTTTTGCTTTACCGCAGAGTGGCATGCATGTGGACAAGTAACGAGGTCAACCCTCGTCAGTCTTGTCTCTATGCTGCAGTCAGTATTGTTACCAGTTCTGTTTAGATTAGTACTCAATACTCAGTGATCAGTGTAGATTGCTGCCACGGTCAGTATGGAAATTAGTATCATTGTCAAGTGCAGATCTCTTTGGGGTCGCTGTGGCCAGTATTTTGGTCAGTATCGTTGCCCGCTTCACACTCCATTCTCTACACCCACCCTGGCAGGTATCCATAAAGCCATCCCATTCCATGCCAAATCTCCAACATTCCATGGCATTGAATCCATTATCCATCAGATGATACCCTGTAGATGATTCATCCCCAAGCTTCTTCACCTTTGTTTCCATTTCCATTTCCATTTCCCAAATTCCCTGCCTTCCTCGTAGGTTAGGCCTGACCTAACCAGCATCCCTCATCCCCCTTTCATCTCCTTTACCCTGGACATTGGTTGGAACTCAAAGATTTCAAAAACAAGGATCTATGCAATCTGGTCATTTATGACCTTGCTCTTTTGAATCGCAAGCTATGATTCGGGGAGACAGGCAATTTTGTCACACGCATTGATACCACATCTCTTCAAGATCGCCACACCCGTTTGGAAGTTCATCACAACTTGTTTCGATCATCCTGGGACATTCCAAGCACCACATTTCCATGGCATGATACTAGCTGGGAGTCTACGAAGAATTGGAGCCAGGCCATTCTGTGGTGTACCCAATTCTGCTCCCTTCTCATTGCCTGGCCCTGGAATTTAACAAGGATGATACCGACTGGGTGAAGGATTTGTCGGATATACCCCAGTGGCGTTTCACTGAATACAGCTGCAATCATCCCTATCTGAGAGCTACTGCCTGATGAAACATTTTGGCATGGCAGCATGTCTGACCCTTATCTCCTTTCCATTGCGCTGAATGTATTTGTCAGGTCACTGCACCAGCCCTTTGCACTCCTTCACCCGCTCCTCCTGCCCTTCGCAGTCCAATTTCTTCTCATGCTAAGCACCTTTCCTCACCTGTCCTCGCCTATCACAGCTGTTTCGTCCGATGTTTTTTTTCAACATTTCCAAATCTAACCCTGTCTCCCAAGCGAAACCTTTATTGTCGTCTCTTCACCTTCCTCCCCTTTCACCAATATATCGCCCGCACTTTTCCCTCATGCCTCTTACCTCTGAGGTTCTTGCGCATGTGGACGCGCTCTCTATTCCCTCTACCTCTGAATTTTTCCAGCATCTCACTAATTTCCTCTTGTACGCTACCACAGATTGTCCATCATGTCTCTTCCATCATCATTCGTGCAATGATGGGCATCATACCACAGCACTTTTTTGTAATCCCATCCACCTCGACATTGCATCTTATGAGTATTTTCTCATGCTACTTTGCCATGCCAAACTTCCTATTTGCCAGATCTGTTTTGTTCTGCTGCTTCCCAACCACACAGACAGCTATCCCCCCATCTGCATGTATCCGCTGAGCGTCACACCCCTTGCATTTCTTCTTTGAAACAACCCTTCCACACTTGCCCTAGTTGTCCGTGTTTCGTGGTGTGCAGTTCCATGCAAGGAGATCAAAGAGGAGCTGGAATTGGACCATTATGTCGAATTTCTGGGGAGTCTTGCCGATGACACTCCAGTTATCTTGTTACTTGTCAGCATTTATTGGTTCCTTTACGACAAAGATGGTATTCTCACATTGTAAGCGATGGTTCCATTCGCATCTCTGCCCACTTAACCTTTCTTTCACTAGCATTGAGTACCCCAAACCCCTGGAATTGCCACATGCAACTTGTTGCTGAATTCTGAAGGTTAATGTTCTTGCTGTCAGTGTGCATGCCCACCTTTTTGATTACGATCTAACTGATATCTTGGTCTCTAGCTCCGCTCTTGTTCTGCTTTGATCTGCCTTTTCTGGTCGAATTCGCATGCAAATTTTGTTGGACTCGGAAGGTGGTGGCAGTCATGATGGGATGGAATTCATCCTTTTCAGCTCTGCATTGTTGCAATCTTTTTATTTCATCAGCCATGTGCTCTAAACTACTGAGTTCGCTATCATGCTAGATTCCTCCTTCCGCTTGCAGAAAACCCTGCACTAATTAACCTGGCAGCAAGACCCGTGATCAGTTGTGTTAAGACCTGGCGCACAATGTTTCATCACTGGGTGCCAACTCCTATCTTTCAAAATTTTACCCTTGAACTTATTGTTCCCAATTGTGCCCTTTTTTCCCTTACCTTTTCCATTGTCATCACCCCCACCACGGACTTTGTTTCTCGGCGTGCCTGGTTTGCATCATCTATATTTCCCGCTACACTTCTGCATTTTTTTTTGCCACTGCAGCATGCAACTCTTCATTATGAGCCTGACTGTTTTAGTTCTCTTGTACTGCAGCAAACTCAACTATCCATGACCTCCACCATATTTCCCGCAACCCATGACATGAGCATCATCAAATTCTCTTTTCCTTTTTTTCACATTAAACTGGGGACCTTGCTATTCTTTTTCCTTCTATTTGTCCTGTGGCGTGGACATCACTCTTTTCTATGGTACCAGTGCAAATGCCCTCTCTCACTCCTTTTTTTCCACTTGTAATTCTGGGGTGAACACTGTTTGCTTGTCTCTACCCTTTTGACAACTCGAGTACTCTACCTGCAGTGCTGCCAATCTAGCAAATTCCATTGCATGTATTCTCTTACCATGCACCAATAAATGCCTGGTGGTCTAACATCCAGGTGTCAGGCTAGATTACTCTGATGCACCATTCTACTTTGCATGGTGGCCGCTCCTTTTAGTATGCTGGCACTTAGACTTCTGTGCACGATAAATCAGTTGCATTGTGCCCCCACACATGTCCCATGTCCCTTCTACTCTAACCTTCTTGCACCATTCCTGTCCTTGCAGCATAAATTCCACTGGCTTCTTTTTAACTTTGCCAAATACCACATTCTGACAACACCTATCCTCAATCCCAACATGGATGTTTCCCTATTTGGTAACCTTATATGCTTCCCCATTTCCCACTATATAGAGTATGGAGTAATTATAATTACAAATGTCTGACAGCATTTTGGCCCAAATAAAAAATGGGGCATGTACATAGACCCATTGGGATGTTCCAGTTTAAATTTCAGAGAAAACGGTGGTCAGAATAACGCGTTATAAATTATATAAGGTTGATGGAGGAGTCATGTCACAAGTCAATCAAATAAAATACAGGAGCATTTTTAATGATTGTAGCACACCTGTAGGACATTGTATACATTGGGGAAACACCATTTGGTGCAGTGGTACACATCCCTGATTTAATCGACCATAGTATATGGCTGACTAGGAGAGGGTAAGTCAAGGTACACAGTCAAATAAAATATAGGAGCATTCCTGATGATTGTAGCACATTCTTTGGGCATTGTATACACTGGGAAAACACCATTTGGAGTGATGATACACATCCCTGACTAACTAGGGGATGGTAAGTCGAATCAGCTGAGCATTCCTGATGATTGTAGTACACTGATGGCTAGTATGCTCTGATACTGTATTATAACCTCATCTATTATTTCAATCTGTTTCATCTAAATCCCCCTCTATACCATCCATATCTCCCTCATCCTCATCCTCATCCACATCCTCTTCTGTCTCCTCATTGTCATCCTTGTCTTCTACCATCCCTTTCCGAGAACCCTACTTCTTCTCTTGCCTCTGTAAGCTGACTTCTTGCCTCCTCATAGGAGGCTTTCTAGCATTTCTTGATTTTATCGATTTTCTGTTCCTCTGCTCTTTCAATCTTCACCTCTCCATCACCAATGCCTTGCTGGCTAAGAGGTCTTCTAGGCATCCTTGTTCATGATGAAGGTAGGCAGGTTATCATTGGGCCGAATCACCTCATAGCTGAGATTGTAGGCGCTTCTGAACGCCGCATGAGATTGTCTCACTCCTTCCTGTGACATTTCTGCTTGAATTCCCCCATACCAACCGAGAGTGCATGTGTGATGCACATTGCCTCGCAGAAATCCACCAGCACCAAATGAGGCTTCCAGTGCATCCAATCGCCACAGGCCGACCATCTTTCGATCGCAGGTAGGATGAATGCTCATACCAAGGTCAACCAGAAGTTCTCCATTCATGCGGTCCACCATGTACAGTATATCGTTGCCATTGCACAAATGGGGTGTGTGGTGAGTGAACAGGAAGTGAGTGGTAAAGGGTTTGTTCCCTTGTGAACCACATGGATTACATAATCTGATAATCCTTCCATTTAAACAATGAACCCAAACATGGAGTCCAGTAGCCATTATGACATCTGTTTGCAACCTTGAATAAAATTCTCTATCTGATTCTGTTGAGTGGATAATCATTTCAAATCATCTGTACCTCCATGGCAACATCAATAGATGAAGATCATATCGTGCCATATTGAACTGGACAGTGATATAAATTGAGTTTGAAGTCAAGTATAAATTGGAGCCACAACTGTGTAAAGCATGTCTGCTACATACAACCCTAACTATCTCAGCACATGGACATGAAAGTGGCTCTGTGAGGGTGATATTGAAGAGGATGAAGAAAGATTCAAGAGAATGAAATATGCAATATGAGCTGTGGGGGTGAAATACAGAGGCAGTAAGGAAGCAGGATGAGGTGGTGGCGAGGAGGATCCCTTAGAATCACTAGGGAGAGAGAAAGGGAAAGGTGATGGAGCAATGTAGGAAGGTGAAGAGCAGAGAAGGTGAGGACATGGAGGGCTCGTGGAGGGCTGCATTGATTGGCTTTGAACAGGTGAGAAGTTGTCGGAGAGCATTTGAAATGGAGTATCTGAAGAAGCAGTGATGAAGAATGTGTTAGCCGATGGCGTGCAGACAATGATGGAGACTACAGGAATGGTGATGGGATAGGGATGACATGGCAGGAGAAGGTGATAGGATATGGAGGAGAGGTGGAAGTGGTTGGGCCAGAGGAGGAGGCAGGGTGATAGAAAAGGTTTGAAGAAGGGACTGTTAGCACGACTGATGGAGGCTTAGATTGGGTATTAAATTCTTTATTATTTCTCCTTATATTGTAAATGCCCAGTCTGTGCTGTAAATGAGAGGGAATGGTACTTGTAGTGTCCACTATTATACAAGCATATCAATCCCTTTTCAACAGCCCACAGCTTTGTGTGAGCATCAGGAAACCCTTCTTGACATCTTTGCTTAATGCCCTGTCCATGCTCTGCAGATGGACACCTATCCATGACATGTCTTGTATGAGCATATTCTGTGATATGAATGACATGTATGCTTCTAAAAAATAAAGTTTGAAATGAAAGAAGTGGTGTACGAATATATGGCTATTATTCCTGATGCGCAGAAGAGCCATGGATAATCTCAATTCATCTTTTTTGTGTTCTCTCTGTAGATCAGAAAAGAATCTCACGATCTAAGGATAAATCATATCGAGCAGATGGGAATGGTTCAAAATTGTTCTTGCCTTGTCATCTAAATCCTCGGCATTGTTCCTGGTGAGTTCTGCCAACCATCGAACCTGGCTTGAAAGATCATTGAAGATAGAGGTGGTATCCCATTTGAGCGATGATGGTGACTGAGCTGTTCAACTAGTACTCTCTCCTTCTCTTTCCAGTTCCTTCAGAATGTTCTGAGACAAGGCCTGCGATGGTGCATGTTCCAAGATGGCCAGCACCATTGTTTCATGTGGACTGACAGTGACAGTGATCATATCATAGTCATAGCCATGCTGTGTGAAAGATGAGTTCGGAGTGAACATGTACCTCTTGGTGACACTTGTGTGAATAAAGGTCGGATCATCCTTCGTCGCCTTTCGTTTATCCTTCGCTTTCTTAGTGCTGCCTACAGGATGGCCCTTATCACGTTTGTCCTCACCATCAACAATGTCAGGATTAGTAGGTATCTTCCTAGGTCATCCTCTACCATGCTTGACGATGACGTTTGTTTGATCCGCATGCTCTACGGTAGTTCCAGGCATGGTCAGGCAGTCGAATGAGACACTTGGAGATCGGGGAATCTCTGGCATATCTCCCATCTCTGAGGGAGGATCAATTCCACTCAATTCAGGACCATCAACATCTATAGCATCGTCATCTTCACCATCCATGATTTGAGAGTGCCACTCCTTGCAATCGATTATAGGCCCTTCTGGAAGCTCAGCTTCATACTGGCCAGTATCAAGCATGTTGAAATCTGCGATCATCATTCCCATCATTCGAAGCATGTCTTCAGTATCCATCTTAGGTGGTTCAGCTTGTGCACTGTCATCTTGGAGTGTATAATCGAAGGAAACAGGTCAGTGTTGCCCTTCGACATTTTCAACGTTTTCGCCTACATCCCACAGGATATCTACATGTAATGGGCAGGAGCAATGCATTGGAATTGTAAAATTGTAATGTACACAGTGCAAATTATATACTACTCACTGGGCGCAGGCCCTAAGTCTGACAATGGATTAAAGCCGATGGGTTCCTGTTGAACCCAACCTGCAGGCGTCACCAATCGCTTTCAAGGGGGCACATCCTCATTCTCACCCTCCTCATCCTCCTCTCATATTTGCTTGGTAGATGTCAGCATCAGCTGATTTGGTGGAGGGGTGGAAGTGTGTGATGCTAGCAACATATGTGTCAATATTGGACTTGAGATGGTAAGGAAAACGACCAACATGATATCTTGGAGACACCCTGGGACTCCTCAACACCCAGCTGGGGCTTGTAAACTACATCCATTGGAGCCACATCACCTAGTGTTCTTGAGACCACTGTTCGGAACTCAATAGGTGACTGTGTACGTACCTCCCACTTCAGTGTCCACATCCTTGGAAGCGCTCAGAGACTCCCCACACTCTTCACCACTACTCAAAGCATCACCGGAGTCTGAACTGGAGCCCTCATTGCTTCTGTCCTTGGGAGACGTTTTGGTGCCTCCCCCAGTGATCGCGTCCAGCCATAAGGATACTACACCACAATACCATAGGAATTAGCAAATGGTACAGGCATAAATTTGAATAGTGTACCCCAATCATGGTTGATGGTTTGCATGAAGTGTCGCTCTGCATGCCCAAAAGCGTCTTGAGCTCATTTGAGGTGACCTGGCTTACGTCGTATGAAAACTGGGATCCTTTGAACATGCTGTTGATGCAATGATTGTCATAGGCATCCCAGTTTACAAATGAAATTGTTCGGTCAACAATGAAGACCAACATAGCAGATCGGTTGTTACTTACTGAAGTTGTCCAGATTCATTTGCTCAATATTGACGTCATAGGTCTCCCTATATTCCTGGAGGATGGAAGGATCATGTCGCCCAAGAAGGAACTCAGTGATGAGGAATTCCTCAAAGTTTGGCGAGTGGTATGATTCGGCCTCCTTGATGGACAACCCAACAGCAGGATGGAGGAGGGCCTTGATTACATTGTTGAGATGGACGAGGAGCTTTGGGAGATGAGGGACGAATTTCTTGTAAGCCTTGGGGGGGCGCTTCTGATACCCCTGATAGAGGGTCATCGGAATTTTGGTGTGCCAGAGGACCTTGCAGAGGAAGTCATGGTACCACTGTGGAAGGTAGACTCAATGTTCAGTTTTATCAGTGTAAATGTTGGTCTGCTTGACCTTGAATATTGTGTTGTCAAGATGGTGCACTGTGTACTTCACTTGATATATATAGTTGATGTGCAATGGAGTAACAGCCATGTGTTGCCAGTAATAGTCTGACATTTTTGCTGATGTTGATGGAAGGTCGTACCTGGTGCTGGGAATGGGTGGATGGTCGTGGGTATGGATTAAGTTGCGTGTGGTGATGCATTGATACATTGCATCCACAAATGACACCAAACATGGCGGTACACACCACCACCATTGGTTCCTATTTTGAACAAGACTGTAACATGTTCCATGGCTCACTAGTTTGGGGGCATGGAATGCATCACACGTGCATGGCACACCCATACACACAGGCTACATATCATGGCATAGCGGGGTAGGTATGTTATGACACCAAACATCACCAAACATCACCAAACATCATCAAATGAGTACTAGGTCAGTGTCATAGTGTGTGTGTAAGTACTCAGTGGTTTGGAAGTGTAAGTACTGTAGGTAGTTAGATAGCTCTAAGTAAATTATACTCGCCCATCCAAGGTGTGACTATCACTCTAACATGAAAATACTAGCTATGAGTGGCAGGTGGGTGGCTGAGCCACATCTCACATGGTATTAGGATGCTGAACAACACTGAATGAGTACTAGTTTGGTGTTATAAAATGATTGATACATGCCATACACACCCAATACAGTGACGCTGAAATACATGGAATCACAGAACCAGTGCTAGCTTGGTGTTATAGAGTCCTTGATGCGTGGAACACAAGATCTGAGATGTCCACAGCGTATTGAAATGGGTAGTATAACTGCCAACTATTTGAATGTATACATGTATCGGAACATCGAGATGTAGGGAGATGGAGTCCATGAAGGCCACGGTATGCTGGCTACACTTCAGAATAGTCAGCATCCTCGTCCTTTTCCAATTCCTCCCCCTTTCTCCTCACTTTTGTCTTACCCTTACCCTTTCCCCTTGCTTTCTCCTATCCCCTTGCCTTTTCCCTTGCTTTTCCCTTCGTTCTTTCGTTTCCTTCACCCCCGCCCCTCCACGTTCCTCTGCAGCTTTCTGCATCTTCCTTCCCTTTCCCTTGACCTTCTTGATCTTGATCATGCCTTCATCTACCACCTCCCCCTCCACATTCTTCTCCTCATCTACATCTATCTGTTTCTCTTTTTCGTATTCTGCCCCCTTCCTTCCACCTTTCCTTCCCACCTTGTGACTACCATCTGTGTCCATCGTTCCTTCCCTGAATCCCACCCACTCCTGCCTCTCGTCCTTCTCACTGCTGACATTGTCGTTCCGGTTTTCGCCATCTTCTGCACTGTTGCTACTGTCATCGCTATTGAACATTGGGCTGTGAGATGTGTCATCCTTCTCTTACTCCTCTGGCAGCTCTGCCACAAAGCCTGTGAAGACTGCCTCCATGTATGAGAGAATTATCTTGAGATTTTTATGTAGCCAATGGGGAATGTTGATCTCATTGTACAAATCACATGAACCATTTGAGATGGCTGACATAATGCGATGGAATTGATGCCACCATCAACAAATCAACACTGACTTGAAATGGGGAGCTGTTGCGCTTGTGTATTGCACAGCATTATGGAATCAGCTGGTTGGCACATGCATCCTTTGGAGCTCTCTGGGGGAAGTATATTGTTGCCATTGTGCAAATGGGGAGCGTGGTGAGTGAATGAGAAGTGGGTGGTAAAGGGTTTGTTCGCTTGTGGACCACATGGATTACGTAATCTAATAATACTTCCATTTAATCAATGAACCCAAATGTGGAGTCCAGTCGCTGAACCACAACCCTTCATCATATTAGCAGCAGAACACTCAATATGCCATGACGCTCATCATATGTGGCTAGACACTGTGCCATGGTAGGCTATGAGGTGTGCATTCACACCTGTGGATGTGCTACACAGCAGACCAATCCTGTATGGCCTCGTGAGGGAGGTGCATGCCCTCACCATTCCATATTGCATACTGCATACCCCAGATGTTCGGATAGGTGTCCGGGATTGTCAGTGTTTATTAAAGGTGCGTTGCACTCACAGAAGACATGCAATCCGACGAGGGCAGAGATTCTTGCACATCTGCCATCTGGAAAGGCAGTCGTCGAACTGAAGCGCCTGGGCATTGAGTTGGATTCTGGGGCTCCTGAGGAAGAGAATTCCAACAGGTATGCATTGCATGCCATCTTGTATTGAGACATCCAGTGGCTAATGATCTGTTATTGATGTAGCTCAGAAGACGACTCCATGGAAATCGAACAGGCAGATGTCATGTACGAATTTGGAGATGTCAAGAATGATATGTACGAAGGAAGCTTGAATTTGCAACATGATCAGTCAGGTAACAATGACAATGAGGACAATGAGGACAGTGATGACAACGATGACAGCAACAACGAATGGTCCTTGAAAGGCATGGATGTAGATTCCAAACCAATGGATTCCATTCACACTCCACAGAGGGAATTGGAGAGCAGGTACTCTAGTGTGGGCCTCACTGTACCACCCTATCTCCATTCTCATAGTTCTGCGTCTGGCTTGACATTATCCCTCCGAATTCCAGAACAGTGGCATGTTACACTGGACGTTGAGACATCAGGGGGTTTGTCAAGAGCATGTTCAATTCCATGCAAGGACTCTTGGTATTCAGTGGCACCATTGGAGGACAGGAAGTACACCATCCTGTACATTCCAGATCCAAGCTGTGTGATGCAAAGGAAGCATGCGCTCAGCAACCTTGGCTGGACCTCACAGGACATAATACATGCATAGTATGAGTCCATCAAACATCTGAACGGACTTGTGTACAAGAATGGGGTGACCACGCACAAGGTAAAGGTGTTGGTAACCGAATGGGTGAGTGCACCATTTGCTGATGTCCTCATTCAGAATCTGATGGGACGTTATAGCTATGGATAATCCTACAGATGGATTTGTATGAGAAGGGAGAGGCATTCGATGTTCAGTTTGAAACCTGAGAGAACTTCAAGGCCATAGTGCTTGATTCCACCAACCACATAGATGGATGGAACCTCCTGGCAACTGTGGACTGCATACTCGGAGGGTTTAACTATTCAGTAGACCATGTTATAAAATAACACCCCATTTTGTACATTTTCCTTATTTTATGATACACCACTAAATAGTGTTATCCCTCTGCCATACTAACTCCTGTAGGTTGGGGCTTGGGAAGCCCCTGTGCTCAGGTGCACATGACCATGGAATAGGCACATGACCCTGGGAATGGTCACCTGACCAGTCAAGCCAAAGGCTGTCTGGAGAAGACGAGGTGATCATGTGATCCTGAAGGAATATGATCATGTGACGATGAGACCCCATGACTGACACAACCACGTGATCCTGTTGCTAGTCACTCAGGAGCTAAGCTGTGACGTGGTGCGCTACTCGTTGCGACGCCTGTCACTTGGGCCTGGAGCTAGGGTCAAGGGAATGGCTTCCTGATGGAATAGGCATAGGGCCCCATCGCCCTGGGCCAAGGGGAATCAGTCAGCAGGGCTGAGGACACTACTATAACTAGCAGGTACTGTACATACATGGTAGTGTACTACTTGGTCTGTGCACCTAGTTAGACAATATAAAAAGGCGCACGATAAGGGCCAAAGGTCTCCAGCTTTGACCACTTACTGTCGCCTCCATTTAGTTGCTTATTCAGGTCCCAAGCTGTGGAAGCAGGACCTCAGGTATGGTTAAGTTCGGTGAGACAGAGTGGGAAGTCTGTAGGGCTCTATAGCCTTGGGCTAGCTCACCTTTACTCTCTTCTCTCTTCATTGGGAATCTGCGGTGTTGTAGGAGATCACTGGTCATCACACCGGGGTAAGTCAAGACACAAGGAAACCTATGGAAGCACAAGGCCAGGTTCAGGTCTAGGAAGTGGGGGACCATGCTGAGTCCCTAGTCCATTGTATTCAGACGATGAGTAGCTAATGCCATTCACTCTGTATCGGATTGGGTGCTCCACCCTGCATCCTCCTCTTTTGTTTGTCTAGGTCCAGTGTTCCTCGTCTGGGCCTCGACTAGTCCATCTCCCCCATTGACTCACAACAGACCATGTGTATATTCCTTTCAGATTGATCACTTGGTGGTTGTACTTACATGCCTCCATAGTGGCAAGGGAAACTCATATGGGTTTAATGTAGAAAGCCTCTGGAGGTACAAATCGAATATCACTCAACTCGCCTGCCAGACCTTCTTCTGGCCTCTGATAAGGCATGCACATTGGGCCACCTACCACAGAATACCTGCAGATGATCACTAGGCTGAATGAGTCATACGCACCGCGCACCGTCCATCTGGAACCTGGGAAAGGCATACCAGATGGTGCCATACTGAAGCGTAGTAACAGCGAGTGCGGGGAGCACGTGATCCTACCAACAGCACCTCCAAGCCGCCACACGTGGACATACATGAACAAGCATGGTGGAAAGGATACTTTCTGAATGGTGCAAGAGTATATTCCAAGCCTGGACATAATCAGTGAATGGAGGGCATTCATTATCAGGGGAAACATCATTAGCATGATGCATACCCACAAGACGCCAGAAAGGAACTGGAAGGGAAACTGGAAGGGTAGTGTGGCCGAGTCGTTCCTTTCCTTGGACAAGATAAGGTTTGTGCCGTGCTCTAGGATTATCATAAGATTTCATCTGACATTGAAGGGGCCAGGGAAATGGTGGACAAGGAGAACAAGCTGCTCAGACTGGCAGAGCTATGTGAGGTGATCATCAACCTGCAATCCAGTGCAGCTCCCAAACGATCACAAGGAAGATTGGAGTTCATGACATTCATGCAAAAGACATGGAAGAACCTCGTTCTCTGTGAAGCCAGGAACAGTGGAGCGAAGACTTCAATATTGATATTCTGCAGGATTGACATCAGGATATGGATTGATCCATCTGGAAGGGAACCACCTGCATATTTCATGAACAAGGTGGAACGGTTCCTGAGTACTAGTATCTGGTTGAGGTTTCATGACAAGACAATGGGAACTTTGGCAGACATATTCACCATGGTCTTCAAACAGTGGCTGATGGACATACAGAACCCCTACATTATATAGCATAGGATAATGCACACGATGATGTGATAATATCAGTGATATAACTGTTACAAACGCTACTCCCATAACCCCTATGGTAGACTTATTTGTTTCACTTTACTTCATTTTTCTTTATCTTATCTTATCTTCCACAGCACATGATCCTGGAAACATTCTTCCTTCTCACCCTTTGTAGAGTCACGGCTTTCTCACCATGTCACAATCATCATGCCATTGATTGGTCATGCATGCCTTTAGTGCATGTTGCCCCTATCCGATTGTCTAACATATCACCCGCTCGTATACAATTGCTTGGGCCTTTTCCATTCTGATACCAGATGTATCAGGTATGTTTCTCATTCCTGCTCACTGCCTTTATGATACATGCAGACTCCATCCTTTATCCACACCACTACCATGTGTTGTATTGTAGATATAGCAAACACTGTACAAACCTTTAGCTAGTATATAAGGCCGAAGTCACCCACCAGAGAACCCCAGTTAAGTTCTCTTGGTGTTCTCCCCAGAGCATCTTCATTGAGAGCATAAGACTCAGTAGTAGCCTTAGTACTAGCCCCTTTCCCCTCCACTTCGCACTTCCAGAGTAGACTCTGTAAAGAATTGAGCTTTGGGTATTTCAGTAACATAGATATGTATCTACCTAGAAATGTTTGACATCATGGAAGGCATGCTGCATGTAATGTGAGATATGATATATACACAGGGTATGGAAATACAATGGAAGGTGTTGTATTACTCCATTACACATGCATTACAAACAAGTCTGGATGACTGACATATTGCTAAATCATTGGTTAAAGTGTTCTAAGACGACCGAACGACACTGAACAGCACCGAACAAGTGTTGTTCAGTGTGTTATAGGACATTCCATATATGCAATACAACCATGTACAAGCAATGCACATATCAATACCACATGGATGAAGTGTTCTATGACACTGAACAACACTGAACAACACTGAACAGACACCTGTTTGGTGTAATAGGATGTTCTATACATGTAATACAACGATGTACACGTGATCCACATATCAATACAACACAGGCCAAGTATTCTATTGTGCCAAACAACGCTGAACAATGCTGAACCAACACCAAACCAACACCTGGTTGGTGGTATAGGATGTTCCATATGATATGCTCGATACAAATATGTATATGTCACACAGATATCCCTACATACATTACATGAGCGCATCCACATCAATCCCTTTCCTTTTTCAATAGTCCACAACTTTGTGTAAGGATAAGGAAGCCCTTTCTGAAGTCTTTATTGATCGCCACATCCATGTTCTGTAGATGGACATCTATCCTTGAGGTGTCTTGCATGAGTGTATTCTACAACATGAATGATATATTTCAAAAGTGAAACTTTGAATTTGAATGGAGTAACGTACAAATGTATGCCTTTGATTCCTGATGCGCAGAAGAGCCATGGACAATCCTGATTTATCTTTCATGTGTTCCCTCCGTAAATGGGAAAAGACCTTGACAAGTATGATAATCATATGAAGCAGATTGTGATGATGCAAAAATGTTCATACCTTATCATTCAAATCCTTAGCATTGCCTTTGACAACCAGATCTGGCTTGAAATATTGTTGAGGATAGCAGTGGCATCCATTTTGGTGATAATGGGGACCAAGCCGTCTGCACGGGTGAAGGACATCAGTCGGAGTTACTCGCTGGGACATTTTATTTTACATCTCATGAACTGTTTACATTTTACCAGGGATAAGCAGAGAATCTGAATTTGTATATGTACAACGATTAATCAAATTACTACTTATTGGCCACAGGCACCAAGTCCCATGATGGATTGAACCTGATGGGCTCCTGCTGACCCTGAGCCACAGGTGTGACAGATTGTTTTTGAGGAGGCATATCCTCTGCAGTCTCCTCACCCTTCTCCTGCCTGCACTTCATGGACGTCAGCATCAGCTGATTTGGGGGCAGGGTGGACACATGTGATGCTAGGGAGATTCATGTTGATTTTATGACTATGGCTAGTAAGTGAAAAATGTACCTGATGTCTCTGTGTAATGCTGCAATGCCTTGATAGTCGATTGTGACTCAGAGACTATGTCCATTGGAGCAATGTCTTCTAGTGTTTCTGAGACCATCGTGGGGAGTTCTACACTATCCATGTATGGACCTCCTGCTTTGGTGTCCATATTTGTGGCAGCACCAGGGGCCTCCTTGAGCTCCTCGCTGCTACTGGTCGAGGAGGCACTCAAGTCTGGCTTGGTGGAAGATTTTCTGTTGGGCTCCCTGGTAATTATCTCCAGCCAAGTGGACACTACACCACATACCATCCACAATACATGTTAGTTGCATTGGAATCACATGATTGTAAATAACATACCCCAATCATGGTTAATCTTCCACATGTAACAGTCTTCCACATGTGCCAAAAGCATCTTGAGCTTGTGAGATTCAACCCGATCAACATTGTAGGAGAATTTGGATCCTTTGAACATCACATTGATGCAATTGTCATTATAGGATTCCCAGTCTACAAAGCAAAAAAAAATTCGGTCAACAATGATGATTGATCAAGCACATGGAACATTCTCACCAAAGTACTCCACATCAATCCTTTCGATGTTGATGTTGTATGCCCGCCTATACTCCTGGATGATTGCGGGGTCATGCTGTCCGAGAAAGAACTCAGTGGTCAGAAATTCTTCAAAACTTGTGGAATGGTAGGCTTCTGCCAAGTTGACAGACAATCCAACTATAGGATGAAAGAGAGCCTTGATAATGTTGTCAAGGTGGATGAGGAGCTTTGGAATACAACCTATGAATTGCCTGTGTGCCTTTGGGGGGTACTTGTGGTATTTTTGGTGCAGCCTCATCAGGAGCTCTCCACGCCAGAGGAACTTGTGGAGGAAGTTGAGGTAGCATTGTGGGAGGAACACACGACGGTCCATATGCTCATTGTAAACGTTCATTTGCTTCACCTCAAATACGGAGTCAGTGAGGTGGTGGATCGTGTATTTGATCTGATAGATGTAGTTGATATGCAAAGGGGTCACCATTGCATGTTGCCAGTAGTAGTTCGACATTGGTATCATTTAGAAGTACATAGTGCTGTGGGTAAGGAGATGGTTGTGGTCATGGTCAAGGGCTACATTGTGTGGAATCATGTGTCGGTCACGCCACGACCACAAATGACGGCAAGCATGGCAGTGCACACCACCACCATCTGTCTCTATTTGGAACAATGCTGAATGACCCCAATAGCACTAGTTCAGTGGTGTAGAATCCACCACACATACATCACATCACTGTATGTATATACAACCTACATATTGATCCATAGCATGGTAGGTGTGCTATCACACCGAACAACACTGAACAGTACTAGTTCGGTGTTGTAGAATGGTCATCCATAGTGTGATAGATCCCTATACAAACTCCCCACGCATCAATCCATAGTGTGGTGGGTGTGATATCACACCGAACAACACCGAACAGTACTAGTTCAGTGTCATGGAACAGTTGTCCATAATCAGGTAGACCCCTGTACACATAACCCAAGCCTCCATCCATATTGTGGTAGATGTGATATCACACTGAACAATCCTGAACAATCTCGAACAACACCAGACGGTACCAGTTCAGTGTCATAGAATAGTCAATCTGCTCGCTTGGTGTTATACAGTTCTTGATGCACGGAGCACAGTATGCAAGATATTCATAGCATGCATAGATGTGTACTATGAATACAAAGGATCATGACATATACGTGTACATACAGATGACGTAGGGAGGATGGGCCTACTGTTACGAACGCTACACTTATAATCCCTATTGTAGACTTATTACTTTCTTTTCGTTTTACTTTTACCTATCTTATCTTATCTTCCACAGCACGTGACCCTGGGAACACTTTTCCTTTTCACCCTTTGAAAGGTCATGGCTTTCTCACCATGTCATGATTGTCACACCGTTGATTGGTCACACATGCCTATAGCGCATGTCGCCCCTATCTGATCGCTTGACATATTGCCTGCTCGTATACGATCATTCAGGTCCCTTCCATTCTGATGCCTGGCACATCTGGTATATTTCTCATTACCGTTCACAGCCTTTATGATACATGCAGCCTCAGCACCATTCGTGCACGTATGCCATATGTTATATCGTAGATACGAACACAACACATGTAAACCTCTAGTTAGTATATAAGGCCGAAGTTGCCCACCAGAGAACCCTCAGTTAAGTTCTCTTGGTGTTCTCCCCAGAGCATCTTCATTGAGAGCGTAAGACTCAGTAGTAGGCTTAGTAGTAGCCCCTTTCCCCTCCACTATGCACTTTCAGAGAAGACCCTGTATAGGGTTGAAGCTTTGGGTGTTTCAGTGTGATGGACACATTTACGAGGGTAATGGTATACTAGCAGACTGTTCCCCAAATGTGTCAGCGTCCTATTCCTCTTCCCCTTCCCCTTCCCCTTCCCCTTCCCTCTTCCCCTCTTCTTTTTGATCTCAATATCGCCTTCATCTACCTCCTCACTCTCCACATCCGCATCCTCCTCTCCATCAACACATTCCCATTTCTTGTTCTCTTTCCCCTTTATTCCACTTCCACTTCCCACCTTGCTACTACTGTTAATGTCCATTTCACCCTCCTTAAAACCTACCCACTCCTGCTGCTCGTCTCCCTCACCACCCACATGTTCATCCGCATTCCCACCATTGTCCTTGCCGTTGCCACCATCATTGCTACTTCCCTCGTGTTTGTGAAACGAATAACAAACTATGGTCTGGGTGAGTCAAGATACATGATGATGTAGGGGTACACTTACAATTGTGGTCCCTGGAGATGGGTAGGTCGTACACCTTCTCCATTTCGACCAAAAGCTTTCTTGTGGTCACCACCATCCACGTGTTTGCTGCCAGGGTATATCAAGTTCAACAGCTGGACCAAACAGGACCGAGGCAGGCATCATACGCCTCCCAGTCTGTTTGGGGTTTGACTGTTGGTAAGCATTAAACTGCAGAAGATAAAGAAGACATACCTAGGTCCTTTATCTTGCTGTGATCAATGTTTTGATCGTTGGAACGTTGGTAGTTCTGCACATTCGCTGGCTCATAACAACCTACCCAATATTCTACCTTGAGATAACTCTCGAATATCTTGCTGCAAAATGTGTCATTTTCGTCCAACTCCCTGGGAAGCTCTGCTACGAGGCACTTGAATACTTCGTCCATGTACCACAGGATTATCTTTAGATTCTTGCTAAGGTGGTGAAGGATGTCAATGTCGTTGTGTAGATGCAGCACGAGGTGGAGACAATCTTCTTGCCAGAAAAAGTGCTGGATATGCTCAACATAGTGCAGTGGGATGGATGCCATCAAGGATGAGTCAACGCTGACTTGGACCAGGTGGCCATTATGCCTGTGGGTGTCACACCGTCTGAGGATGAGCTTCTTGGTACACATGTCGTTTGGAGCACTTTGAGGGAAATATATGGTGGCCATGGTGTGAATAAGAGTGAGAGTGTGGTGTGGTGTGAAAAAGAAGTGGATGGTAAAGGGTTTGTTTGCATGTGGACCGCATGTATTACGTAATTTACATAATCCAATCATGATTCCATTTAATTAACGGAGCCTTAATTCACGGACCCAAATGTGGAATATTGCACAACCACAACCCTTTGTCGTAATACCAGCAGCCCCATACCCACACTCCCAACACTTGAACATGCCACCATGCTCATCATACATGGCTAGACACTGCGCGATGCTTGGCTACGAGGTATGCATTCATACCTGTGGCTGTTCAACACAGCATGGCTCTCCCTTATGGCTTTGTGAGGGAGGGGCATGCCCTTGTTATTCTGCATTGCGTGTTACACACTCCAGATGCTTGGATGGCTGTCCGGAATCGTCTGCATTTGTCAACAGTGCATTGCAATTGCAGAAGACATGGATTCTGAAAAGGGGAGAGATCCTGGAGCACCTTCCATCTGGAAGGGCACTCGTTGAACTGAAGCACCTTGGACTCAAGCTAGATCCAGAGGACAATGAATCTGACAGGTGCACAATGCACACCATCTCATATTGAGACATCCAGTCACTAATGCTCCATCGCCCATGCAGCTCAGTGTTACAATTTCCCCTTTTTCCCCATGCTCCTCATCACCTAACTCGTTGCCACCGTCATCTGCCCTGTCCCCAACATCCACTGTTCTCTCACTCCCCCCGTTCGACCCTGCCTTTGGGAATATGCTATGCTTGGATCTATTCCTAGAGCTCATAGACTTCTCAGAAGTCTCAGACTGCATTTGTCAGCTTGGACTCTGAGTCCTCATGCAAGACAGACTCTTTTCATTTTGCTTTGGTCTGTCCCACATAGTCTAACTTACAGTGGCTCAAAAAAGTGTCCCAATGTTTGACTATTTTGAAAAGACTTGACATTTGCAGGAGAATCAAAAGGTATTAGCTCTAACCTTTGCTGGGTCATTAATAGCCCTATTTCTTGCCCTGAAAATGAGCCCTTAGTCATGTGATTTGGTTGTCATGGCACTGAGATATAACCCTACTAAAGTGACATGTCATTGGGACACTTTTTTGAGCAACATTTCTATTTTACAATTTTAGTACTTTGTATGCCCTCCCTTTGCTTTTATCACTGCCTCTAGTCTTCTAGGCATACTCTCTATCAATCCTTGACACTCCTCAATTCTCTCCCAGAGCTCCCATATTCCTTTTGGTGGCATTATATAGCTATTGAGCTTTTTTTTGAGAATTTGCCAGAGATGTTCAATGGGATTAAGGTCTGGAAATTGTGCTGGCCAGTCAAGAACCTTGATTCCTTGAGATGCCAGCCACTCCTTGGCTCTTTTAGAGGTGTGCTTGGGGTCATTGTCTTGTTGAAAGATAATGCTCTCCTCAGGAATTCCAGGATTTTCCATGGTAGGAAGCAGATGATCCTCCAAAATGGAGACATACTGCTCAGCATTCATCCTCCCTTCA
>QGOH01006830.1:0-34906 GCA_003313155.1 Boletus sp. MG95
GGCACTTCTGCGAGACGTGTGTATGCCAATGGCTGATCATAGTGCAAGGCCGGGAGATGTTCGAGAGCTTCTCTGAAACAGACAATGGCGGTATGGAGGTGTTCGACGGGGACGATCACGGTGATGTCCGAGCTTGACCAACGCGTGGCCGTGGTTTCGGCACAAGGTGGCATTTATTCCACAACGACACTCACCGTGAATCGTCGCCAGCACTGTTTCACACTTGCCCCTCGGGCTTCATGTCTGAACCCTCTCACCCACCCTGTCCACCACGCCATCTCCGGTTCCTTCAACACGACCCTCCTCAATGTCGGCAACACACCATCTGCCAAAATGCCCTCCAACTCCGAGTACCGGGACCCACGGCGATTGCAGCATATGAATCTGCAAAATGTCACTGCAGAATCTGCCAGAGGTCTGAGAGGATGAGACTGCCCTGGGAGTCGCAGGTAAGTGGCAGATTGGGACATGGTAGATATATTTAACGCGGGGCCTAGAACACGAACTTGGATAACTTCAAGTTGAAGCATTGCACTGATGAGGACCAAAGGGCTCGGGTCATGGAACAAATGAGGCACTTCAGAAGTCCTCTGATCGAGTACCATGCCCAGCGTGTATTGCGGCTGGTGGAGGGTGAGCCCAGCATTGCTGGAGCTGTGAAGCTTTTGTGGGACAGTTTCAAGATAGTCCGACATGGGGGGGCGCCAAGGCTTATGCTCTGGCACATCAACCGGGTAAGGGGAATGATTTCAAACAAGGAGCTTTGCAACGCTCTCTCAATGTTGTATGATTGTGTTGACAAGCATTGGCTACTGCAGTAGGCTTGAGCAATCCTATTGATCCATGTCGAGAGCTTGGCTGACGCAAGCAGGTCCTCTCAGGGGTACATAGTAAAACCCGAGATCTTACCACCTCTGTCAGCCATGCGTAGCACACACGCACACCACCACTCCCGCCAGGGAAACGACCCCATGGAACATGCCTCACCCGGCAACCAAGGTATCGTCGATGGCAGACCCAAAGATATGCTTGTTCCGCATAGCAGTCATTCGGACTGGTCCCCTCACCACCTTCAAGGCAGCCCCGTCCTACTCGATACGGTCGTTGACCAAGATGCCTCTGTGGATAATGAAACGGAGTATCCGACAGCGCAGAGCACAATTCTTGGGGTGACCTCCCGTGATGTGTACCGAGGTCTAGGTGTCCCTGCACAAGGGATGTCCAGCAAGGAAATGAGACACGACGGTCAATCTGGGCGCAAGCGCCAGGGAGGAGGCGTAGAACAATTCGGTGAGAGTGTAGCGGGTGAGAGTGGCAGAGATGACGCGTGACGGAGCAAGCGGAGTCGGGGGTGCCAGCGAGAAACGTTGGGTCATGGGCAAGACAGAGTTTAGAGAGTCCCTGAGGATGGTTTCCAGCGTGTGACACGATGCCGATGCTATTCATGAGCGATGGGTGTTTTACCCGAAAGTACCTGTGCCAGGACCATAGGAGAGCAATCGTAAAATGATGTGCAGGTAAACGGAATAAAATTATGACAGAATATCAGGGTAATAGTCGTCCATCTGCGGTCGTGCGGTAAAATAGGTAGACGAAAACGAACGGTTCTTTAACTGAAGGCCAAGGTGCCTTGGCCACGTTCTGGGTCACTCATCCTGTGTACCCGGACACTGTTTCCAACTTGAACATTGCCCATATCTTGGGGAGTGATCAGGATGTACTGTTTCTTGTCGGATGCATTCGCAGTGTCAATCTGCCCGTTCGGTAAGACAAGACAAGACGGTAGGATAGCATTGCACATACTATCATACGCATGCTGATGCGGCGGTTGACAGCATCCATGAAAACATCGAACTCATCTGAGGCTTTGTCAGATGACGGCAGCGGAGAACCAAGGGGGCTCAATTACCGAGACAACGTATTGGACAACCAATGGAGTCCCACAACGATAATAGCAAACAGATAGTCGAAAAAGACTTCTCGCCCCCACTAAGAGACCGAGGATCTTTATCCCTCCCTTGAGTCAATATCTGGTCATCGGTTTGAACCTTGAGTTGCAGCGTCTGATTAACGTGGTCGAACAAAACTTTGCCATAATAACCCCGCTCTGAGAGATGATACTGGAACACAAGTTTGCAACGGAGAGCGATGTGGCGTCGGAATTCATGCCACCTATCCAGGCGAATCAAAAGAGAGTTCCTCAATGCCTGGATGATTTGTCAGTATGCGTCACCCGAATGCAAGGTCGAACGCGATTTTACGTGGTTGAGAGCAGAGAGACTACGGATATCGCGATCGGCATTGTCTAGATCGGCCTTTGCCTTGTTTACTTCGATGGTCATCTCCTCAATGGTCGCGCCATGTCTTAAGAATGAAGTTAGCGAGAAATTATCACCAAATATGAAACTTACCGGCGCTCTCGCTCTTTCAGGGCTGCTTGAACTGAATCAAGTTGACGTTGTACCTCGGCCACTCCGCGGGGATTTTCGACTCTTGTACAATACTGCTCTGCGTGTTCCGACCAGCTGGTAAACTCTTCCTGAAGAGTTTTCGCGACAGCGTCAATGTCAGCGACCTCCTTTCTCTCAGTTTCGAGTTTAGTCTGATAGAATTGTTGGTTCTTTTGTGCCTCCAGTCGGTTCCCCACAGCCTCCTCAATTTTGGCCTGCACGGAAGCTGATCTTAAACTAGGCCATGTAGCAAACGCCCACAAATACTAACCATGATTTCACCGCGGTGCTGTTCAAAGTTCTGAATCTGTTGTTTGATACCATTTATTTCTCTCAAAAGCGAGGCCTGTTGTTCATCAATAACAGCTTTCCGTTCTGCAAGATTGGCAAATTGTTCTAATACAGAAGCTTTCTCAGCCTCGGCTTCCTGTAAGAGAGGTGGAAAGTCAACACGAACACCATGCGTAGAGAGAGTTAGGTACACACATCTTTTGCGTTCTGCAAGCCCGAAATTCCAGCCGGCATTTCTTCATTGGCCTCTTCTTGGAGTTGAGCATGTGATGTCTTAGCGGTTCGTAAACTCTCGTAGGCTTTTCGCTCTAACGCCTAAACAATACCGTTGTGGTGTTGTTGTGATACCCATACCCAAAGACCTACCGAAATCATCTCGATCTCGCGGCATACTTTGTCATACACTTGACGGTATTGGTTAACCTCGGCTTGGGTAGCTTTGTACTCCGACTCGGCAGCCTGTAGATGCTTCTCCCAATCACTAGCGGGGTTGAGTGAGATACATTAGCAATGAATTGAAAAACATACACTTACCGACGCGCCGTGGCCAGATCACTTGTCGTGAACAGCATGCGACGTGGATCGTTGGCATTTATTCTCGGCAGATTGATGGAAGAGCCACCTCCCTCTCTAATTCGCCCACATGGTGAGCAGTAGATGGGATGAAGAATAAGCAGGTACGTACGGGTATCTAGTCACTCGCATATGGTCGGCGGTCCACGCAACACCACCCCCGCCAAGGCTTTTAAGGATATCATCACCAACTTTGCGGTCTGTCGCAAGTACGGTCCTTTCAATATTTGCCGAATTGATCAGAACTCGGAGTATATATGGGTCGAGAACCTGTCTCAGCCAGAGATCAGTACAATCATCATTTTATCTCGGAGACAACCCACATCAAGAGCGCGCAGAACAGTGAGGACATCCCCACGTGGCTCACCAGCCCTATAGTCAAATAAATCTTTTTCTGAGATGATAACGTTGACGTGAACGCTGATAGATAAATTAGCATCATGAGCGCAAAAGGCATAAACAAACAAAAGTACTTCTTTGACAGGTCAAGGATTTTCTTCAATTGCGATCGGTCTCTCGCATCCGTACACGCGAAGGACGACATCAAATTTCCCAGCTGTGCCCTCAATAGCGGCGCCCAGTTCTGATCCTTGAGTTTCACATACAGGCCAAACGGCCCAATGGGGGGGTCTCCGTGCCATTGCATCTTGCTGATACTCTGCAATACGCCCTTGATATCGTGGCCGTACGGAGCTAGACTGTTCTTCTCTTGCTCTTTGCACTTGTTAATCATAGTCTGACATTCTGTGATTCGCTCTTGAAGCTGGCGTCGCTTGTCTTCAGCGGCTAGACCTTTCGACTTGACCTCATCCTTTTCGGTAACTTTATTGCGCTTCTGCTCGATAACATCCTTGTTTTGACGATCAGCTTCTGCAACAGCTTCTTTCGCGGTATCGAGACGACGATTAATTTCATCACGCTTCGCCTGTGTATGGGCCTCCAAGCGGCGAGTTTCTTCCGCGATCTTCTCATCATAATCCTTGATGGACCTGTTCAGGGCCGTCAGGCTAGAATTCATTGCATTTTGGTCGTTCTAAGAAGAGATCATCAGGAAGAGTGCTTGAGGCACTAGATGACACACTCTAAAGTCGTTGAGCTTGTTCTTATTGACTCGCATTTTCTCCTGAAGTTCATTACGCTGAGCGTTGAGATGATCAATGTTCCCGAGCTCGGAGTGTTCTCTCTCGTAACGCTCGGTTTCTTGGGAGGCAAGTCGGAACTGAGACTAACGGAGAACAATCGAATTGCCTTATAATATAGCTTTGGGAACGACGTGCGTACCTCCGCAGTTTGAAGCTCAGCCTCGATTCGCGGCAGACGACGCTCGGCCTTGGCCAGATCCTCAAACTTTGCCTCCATCTCCTATGTAATTAGAGTTGACAGCGCTTGACATTAGGAGGAGTAACAAAACTTGCCCCTTGTTTGGCAGCTACGTGAGCCCATGCAAGCTCTTTCTTGAGCTCATCAACTTTGAACCGCTGTTCGCGGGCTTTAGATGCTTCCTGAAAGCGTGCGGTGGCTTCCTTGAACGCTGCACGAAGGTCCGGGAGGACCTGCTTCTTCTGATGAAGTAATTTCTTGGTTTGGTTGATGTTGTCCAGACAAGTGTCATACTCTTCGCTGAGTTGGCTCAGTTGCGTCCCGCGAAGGAAGAACTAGTGGACGGTAAGATAAACATAAACATCGTTGTCAGTATATCATGAAACAACACGAACCTTGTACTTGTCAGAAGGGTGGGAGGCATTCAAGAACTGCCGCGCAGCGTCTATAAATACTGATGAATAGCTGGCTACAACTCTGATCGCCAAAATCTTGCCTTGAGTGAGAACATTCATAGGATTATCAACTTGAATGTTCATATGGTCGCAGATGGCAGCTAGTTCATCTCTCTTGTTGGAGATAAGTATGCCGTCTTTGCTCATGATTCTCCACGAAGAAGAACCATCCCGCGTGAAAGCACGTCGAATGACGATACTTTTTCCATACTCTTTGGGCTTGTAAGCTTCTTCACCATGGTTTTTAAGCACGATTGTAACTTCTGCTTTACTGCGACAAGGCGTTAGTACGACGGGATAGAGGAAACTAGGGTACAACTCACTGCTGACCCTCACGAATAAATGATTTGAGTCCACTGCCACGACCAGTAGAAATGGACTTGCCACCAAGAGCGATCGTGATGGCAGATAAAACGGCACTCTTCCCACCTAATAGGGGGGAAAAATCAGCAACGGACTGGAATAATTGTAGGCTAATAAGCGCATGTAGCTTACTTCCGTTGTGTCCTTGAGGTGTATCAGTAATCGCTGTGCGACTAGTCTAGTGAACGGCTCACCAATAATGAAATTAACCTGGGGGCCGAATGTGAAGGTCAAATGGGGATGGCACATGAACTGTTTCATTTCCACAGACTCGATGATACCATGTTCCGCGATACTCTTGAGTAGACTGTGTCAGGTGTATGCCAACGACGGACGTGAAAACACATACACCGATGGTACTGCGACGCTGTTCGAGCTTACACCGAATAGCCTCACCGTGATCCTCCTCGAACCTCTTCTCTTCCTCTTCGTTTGGCTGTTCATCGTGGTGGAGGTCTTCATCTTCATCTTCCTCGTCACTATCATTTTCTCCGGCCTTGGTCTTCCCCTTGCCGTTGATGACTGGCTTCCTTTCACGTTGCGGGGACGAGGCGGGAACATGAACGAGTTCGTCGCTATCCTCCGTTCTGGAACGCTTGGACGCCTGGGATAATTCAGGGGCATCGTCGTCGCTGTCGACGATGTTCTTTCGCTTTACCATGGCGAGTGTCAGGGGAGTGAGAGTGAGAGTGAGAGATGTACGCGACGCGACGCGCCAGTGAGCGTCAGCAATGCCAAATAATTAGCCACGTGATCTGAGCCGAATCCCGAACCGGTGCAGTTGGCGCACTACGGTCGAGCACGATGAGCTCGTGGGTTTTGGAGAGGTTAATCAGTCGCACAGCTGAACGTAACAAATCACTGTGATGATGAGAATACTTGAGTGGAGTAATGGGAAGTAACTGTGCTGTAATAGCCGAAATCCACCCTGATTCCTCGCAGCGTGTCACACGGCGACTGACGGTAACCAGCTCAACTTTGGACCAGGAGTCGGCCGTCGACTGCCTTTCTCTTCTTTTCGCTGCTCGCTGCCTGTCATTCTTCTTCTCTCTGAGCCGTCCTCGGGGCTTAGAGTTGATACTCGTTTCCTCTCAGTTTGACGAGGCTTCCACTCCCTTGATACCAGTCCATCCTCGTCAGGAATTTCGAAAATACCACACGGCTATTCAGATACCCTCCCCAGCCTAGCAGCGCTCGAAAACCAGCAGAGCCGGATCCGAACAGCAGCTAGACTATAACATGTACGTCGACCGGCATTTCGTTCGCATCATCGATTTACCTCAGCCCCCAAGGTACGATATAGGAAATCCCCAATCTGACTCCAGAGTCGTCGGCCCTGGTCTTATGGCTGGTGGTATGTCCCGCCCCGCCTACGCAATTCCCTTGGCGGCTCCCCGACCTGGATACGCTGCACCAGTCGCCAACCTGAAAATCTCAAGTCTGTCGCCCTCAGCTTTCGGCCAAGCACCGGAACCACCGCAGATGGAGCAGGTCCCTCAGGCATTTCGCGTCACCCGCCCACATGCAGATACGGGCACCGATATGCCCCCGCCAATTTATCAGACAGCTGTTCCTAGACCATCTGTACCGAGCATGCCTCACCCCCTTCAACCACCGATGACCCCCATTAGACCGGTTTTCGCTCGTCCTTCAAAGTCCCAAGCTCCGCCGGACGTTAAATTCTCAGAACCCATCATTCGTGGCAACTCCGAGGATAATTTGTTACCAAAACGTGGGGAACGTGGTGACTATTTCTGGAGGAGATTCAGTATGGTTGCTAAAGAAGAGGAGAAACCCAGGTAGGAAAGTCTTGTCGTTGTGGGGCTGTCATACTTAATACATCCTAGTTCTTGGTTGATCAAGACACAGAATGGAACCAGCCGCTTATCGCGCTGGGTCTGGCTGATCGGCGTGCTCTTGCTTGTCGTAGGTGCTTTCCAAACAGCCTACCGCTGGATTTCTAACCTTCCCCCCCTTTTCCAGTGCGCTGGCATTGCAATTGGGCTCTGGTATTATATCTCACATACCAGTACCGCTCATCAGGCGCCCACCGCTGTTGGTGGCAGCGCGAGTGAAACCGCTGGTTCCAGTTCCCCGACAGCAGGAGGTCATATGTCCTCCTCTTCTCCTTATGTTACACCCACCTTCACCCTGGCGCCGCGTGGCAAGGTACTGGACCCTACACCAACGGGGCTTACACTTATCCATGTGCCGCCTGAAGCCGCTGCAAAAGTGAACGCCTCAGGGCACAACAAAAAACACTGGCTTGGCAACTTCTGAAACTCCTATTATTAGAAAAGACTCTTAGGCATTTTGCAGTTCATCAGACACCATCACTGCATGCAATACTGCGTTTTTTCTTTCAGAATTCGTCGGGTCTAGTCCAACTCTTCGACTTCTTTGGAACGGTGTCTACCTAGACAAGTATCCTGTCCTCTCGTTTAATCATCCACACATTAGTTAGGTTTGTGTTTATGCCATATTTGATTGAGACCTTACTTGGTTACATCGTCTATATCCTTGGTACTTTCAAGCCCTGTCACGCTACCCCTGTCTGCACTTTGTTTCTGTTAGTCCTGGGATCCACTGGCACCTTGACCCTCGTCGTTGAGGTTCCGCATCGACTCTCCGGATTTAAATTCGAGTTCTTCAAACATTCCGCTTTTGCTAGCAGCTTTCATTTTCCAAGCAATAATCAGCCACCCCATGGCATATTGCCGGTCCAAATCAAATTCTAGCTAAGAAGCTCTAGATCTCGAGCGTGTACGAGCTTTATTAGCGGTGTGATATGTAACTAAGGTGTTTGTAGGGTACCGATGCTAGCAAAAACGTGCGATCATGGTGTGGCGTGCAATCAGTGGATCATGATGAGTATCAGCAGCGTGACGAAAAGCTAATCGAAAGCAAAGTATAGGCAACATCATGCATTATCCACGGAACCTCGTCGCGACTCGTTTCCGTCCAGAACCTGGGGTTGCTTTGGCGCTTGGGATGTCCTCCACGATGTCCACTTCGCCTTCGGAAGACAATACCTCTACTTCCAGCACATCCCCACTTCTTCGCTTGCTCGCCTCTTCTCGAACGGTTTTCTCAGCCCTCCACTCCTCCGAAAGCTGTATGACCCGGGATTCCAGATTATCCCGGAACTGTGGAATTTCGTGGTCCCGCCACATCTTCCTACGTTCGGAGCTTGGCATGGTACTTCTTGTCTGTTAATGGAGTTGTAATGTCACCTCGCGTAGTTGGCGTGAATATCACATACGGAGAGAATTTGCTCCAAGAATTCCGACGGGGCGCTCATGAAAACTTTTACAAAGTGAAGGAGGTATATTCCGCAATCCCAGGTGTTCGGTTGAACGGGGACCTGCACACAAATGAGACGTCATGTGTCTGATTCAGGGCGGAGGATAATATACCTGGACTTGTTTGCCGACTGCATCGCGCACTTCGTCGAAGTTACGTTTATCTTTTGCTTCTGACGTAAGGTATTGTTTGAGGACTTTGATGGCCTGGGGATGTCGAGTACCAAGGGAGTCGAGGGTAAAAATGTAGGTTCTATCGAGACGACGACCAGGGATCAATGATAATGCTGATTTCAGCCTCTTGGAGAGCGACATACTGAGGAGATAAATCCCCAGACGGAGACTGTATTACAGCCAGCATATCGTCCACCTCGGCTTCTTGCTGTTGGTCCTCACCACTGTCTTCGTTGTCCGCGGTAACAACCAGCTTCATGTCTTCTGGTTCGGGCATGGATCCATAAAACTGAGCAACCGATATACCTGATGATGGCTTTGACGTAGAAGATTCCAGTGCTCCAGCGATCTCACCTATCGGATTCGGAACAGCGTCGGTGACAGAGATGTCCAGGTCGGTGTCCATGCTATCCGAGGGAGGATACATCAAAACGGGGGATGTCGATGAATCTCGAATTAGTGCCTCGGAGGACGTAGCAGAAACTGGCTCCGCCATAGCACAGGATTTGTCAGAGACCGTGATAGCGATGTCATGCGGTCCGTGTCCGGTCGCGCTAACTGGTGTCGTTGTGCATGCAGCGTCTATGGAAGATGTATCAGCTTCAGGCTCTCTTTTGTTAACTTGCGCCGTGGGGCCCGATCGGTCCAGTGATGTAAGCGCAAGTTCAGAAACAACCTCTACGTTGGCCGCAGCACGCTCCTGTTGTTGCTTTCGTTTCCGTGTCATTCGTCCTTTAGGAAGGTGAGAAAGTGGAAGAGGTGCTTCTAGGGTATGTCCAGGTTCATATATGATAGCGAGGTACCAATGGATACTAGAAGTAGTGTGAGTGAACGGCATGAAACTTCAGTGAAGGGAAAGTACTTCTCGTTGATGGGAACGATGACATATTTCTTCGCGAACAAATCAACTTTGGAGGTCCACTTACGCACGCTTCTATATCCATCCTCCGGACTACGAATAGGGTAAACTATGAGAGGTGGCAAACTGCATGAAGAGCTTCAACAAACTTCTTTCTGTTGTTAAGCTTCTTGTAGAAGAAGGAGCTGAAGACATGAATCTGGTCCGCAAGCGCTGGGTCCTTCCCACGAAGGTCATTGAGCCAAAGCCTGGAAATTTCAGAATGCGTGACTTTCGGTTAGTGGGGAAAGCTTACTTGAGACCGAACTCAATGAGGGTATCATTGAGGTATTCTTCAGGTTGTAGCCTCCTGAGATCACTCTGCATGATGCTGAGTGCTCCGATACCGGTTGGAGGATACATTAAAACACTGGACAATGATTTTGAGACAGATTGTCACATAGGACATCCAAAACTTACACTTCATCGGGTTCTAACTGAGCCGGTGGTGGAAGTGGGGGTGAAGTCCTCACAGACCGGATTGCGGACTGTCTCGCAGAGTGACGACGAGCCAAAGACGGACCTGAATCTCCGTTCGGAGGTTTGCTGACAAAGAAAAAGTCAGGAAGTATTTGAGATTGATTGATTTGTCTTACTGCTCAGGACAAGACGTCCGCGTCTTAACAGAGGTCGAGGAACCAGGCGTAACAGACCGAGCCAGTCCTGACGGCTCATCTACAATGCTTTCGCTGCGATCTCCCTTGCCCTTTCTGGACTCCGTTTGCTCGAACATTGCAGCATGTCGGCATACAAACTCCCAGATGCTCTTGCCCTTGGGTGGCCTGAAAAACTTTATGATCATACTTCAACGCAAGACAACGTTTTCGCTAACCCGATGATTTGAACATCAGAGGGTCGAAATGCCTTTCTGATGCCGGTGACAAATATCTGGTAGCTCGTGGGGGAGAAACCTCGATCTTCCGCAGTTGAGAAGAGGAATGTCAATGCTCCCTTACCGCGCCTGTCTACCCCTGTAACACACACAAGAAAAATTAGCAAGGCAATGAGAAACCCAACTCGGTGTCTACATACCTCTCTCGAATCCTTTGTATCTGTGTTCAGCTTCTTTCCGTCCGTAGCCCTGCGTAGTAATACATTGAACCACAACATTTTCTCTCAATGGTTCGGATAAGTGATTCACGATCTAGCAGGATTATCACCGCTGAGTAAGTGAAGCGGAAAAACAAAGGAACCTATTACCATCACTGAACGGAAATCTCTATCGAGCTTAAAGTCGATTTTTTCTGGAGGTGATCGACCCCACATTACGCTTATTTGTTGTCGGGCAACTTCGTACGCCAGCTTGACAGGTGCGGACTCGGAATGTTGGAAAAGGTGGTGACCTAAACACCAGGCGTCCAGTGGCAGAATGTGGGTCATTTCCTTCTCACGTGTATTCCGAAAGTTGGACGAGGAAGTTCCAACGTGATCATACACGTCTGTGCTTCTTTGATTGCCAGGTGCACCCTGGGGGGAACGCCTTAAGATACGAATGTTCGTCTGGTCGTCACCTTCACCTACCTCGTCCTTCTTCTTCATCTTACCAATAACCGTTCCGGTTGTCAAGTCGATGGAATTCACTCCCTTCTCGATAGGGTGCCGTACGGCTGCCGGTGTGTGTGGAGGTGCGCCTTCAAAGATCCTCCTACGTTCTTGCACGATGTTTTTGGGTATCCCCTGCGTTTTCTTGGCATTAGACGACCGACCCATAGGTGGAGTGGGTGTGAACTCTTCAATGTCTTCCCCCTCTTCCGAGCCTTCCACAACAAGCTCGGACGGTTCTCGAGGGTGACCCTTCCCTTTACCCGATGCAGATACGCTGTCCTCTGTGGGACGAGTTTGGAAGGCATGGGGGGGTCTCACAGGCAGTATGCATAATGGATCCGGAGACGACGATTTGGCGGGACAGGGGAAACGCCCGCAGATGTCGTCAGAGCTAGCTCCGAGATCGATAATCTCAGCGTAGTTTGGGACGTGATTACCATGATTGTTGGCTGCGCGAGGGGGTTCGACCACTTGAATGTCGGGTTCAGGGACGTTGCTACGAAGAGCAGGTCCCCTAGTACATGGTGTCGACGGGCCGTTTGTTACAGCTGAGGAAATACTAGCATCAGTTTTTTGACGCTTCCACGCACGGCGGTCAGTGCCATGATTGTACTCGTCGGAAGCCTTTGCCAGGACGGTCTGGCGTACGTTGGGGTTCCCTGGGCGGCGATGTTTGGAGCTGAGAGTGTTTGTCATCCCACGAGAATAGGGATTATCTTGAGGACGCAAAGACGGTTGGGAACGCTAGTGGGGAGGAGTAAGATGGTGTGTGGTGGGTCACGATGAGAACTGCTTCTCACTTCACCGGCAGCTGGGATTGGTATTAGGGTTGGCGGGTCTTTCCAGGGATATCTGCAAGAACTGAAGGGAAGGATGAACACAGGATATGAGGCACTTACCCCGAGGTGCTAGCTGAGGCATCCCTGTGGTTGATTGGGCTATGAATGGGCTCACGCACTATCACAGGTTTGCGCCTGTCAAGACCGGGTCCCGTCATGGGGCACGTCAAAGGGTGCTCTTGATCGTGTCAGAAGATGTTGTTAAAACCAAGTCGTTGTACGTTGTGCGTTGTGCAGTAATAGGCAGGAGTGTCAAGCCCATGCGCCCGATTGTAGTGATGTTGATTTCTCGTCATGTGCAACCAACGAAATATCCGTCATCTCTACCTACTACTGTGCAACAAAGACGCCTTTGGTATGAGGCCAACTTTCAAAAGGTCCAAGCAACTTCAGCAAGCGATAGAAATCCGCAACCAAGTACAAACTCCCTGTGAGGACGACCAGATTCTCTTCTGTGTGAGTCTGTCCAGCCTCCGCCCACTCAAACGCACTCTTCAGCTGACAGTCTACAGGAAGATCATTGGGTGCAGTCCACACATCTTCATCTCCGAGTTGGACTATCTGCCGGACTGTGTCTCGTATTTCCAAAGGTGGGACACAAGTCACCCACGGCATACCCTCTGGGGGTGTAAATCGCAGGGCCGCAACCCTCACTTTGGTCATGGAACCTCCAGAGTCATGTGGTGACAAGATCGGAGACAACGTGTCGAAAGGTCCTTTCGGTGGTGAATGTGAGAGTGCAATGATGTACGCTAAATGCAATTTTGACCCTGGCTTGAGTTGAGCGACAAGCTCGGAGATGTAAGAGGCGAGAGTTCCCGCAGAAGCGGCATTGTGAGCTCCGTCCACTAAAACGACGGACGGATCAAGAGTCGAGCCTACCGTCACAGGACGTGGTAACGTGTGGAAGGTGAGCCTGCCAGGCCAAGAAACACCCTCTATCCCTGCACGAACAGTTTCGGCTGTGATCCGGTAGGAAAGTGTCTGGGCGGACGTGTGTGTCATCAAGGTAGAGATGACAGTCAGGGAGAGGGACAGGTTGTCGAGCTGGTGAGTGCCGTGCAGTGGAAGCTTGGCGTGAATCGGTGTCGTAAATGGGGTAGAATAAAACTCGATGGGTTGTCCCGGGGGGGAGATGAAGGGTCGCTCTGAGGGAGAGAAATGGTATTCCTCGCCGAGGTGCCATGGACGGACGGGTGTGCTGACGATGAAAGGGGCACGTATCTCTGGGCCCTCGACAACGCGTCTGGCGGAGACCTCCACGATTGGGTACCTTTGCACGCCGAGGACGAAGGGCTTTCCGGTCCTTGCAATTCCGGCTTTGTGTTCCGCAATGGACTCGACTGTATCACCGAGAAACCTTTGATGGTCCAGATCGACTGCTGTGAGAACGGAGATCAGAATGCAGTCGTCCGGGATGACATTAGTTGCGTCGTGTCGACCCCCCATGCCGACCTCGACCACTACTATATCAAGCTTGGCAGCTTCGAATATCTGAAGGGCTGTGAGGGTCAACAGCTCGAAGGGGGTGGCAGCGGTGTTGTGGTGCTGATCTGCAGCGACGACGAAATTGCGCGCACGGTCGTAGATTGACGGGGATACGGGCTGGCCATTGATGAGGATAGCGTCATGAACGGAGACGAGATGTGGGCTGTTGAATCTGCCGACAGTGAGTCCAGAGGCGTGTAGAATCGAGGCGATGATGCTCGTCACACTCCCCTTGCCGTTTGTCCCCGCAACGTGGACCGTTGGTCTTCTGTATGGCTCCAGGTGCGCTCCAAGCAGTCTAATCCGCTCCAGGCCGAGATGAATCGACATTCTTTCGTACGTATACACCCCAACGCCGTCTTGTGCTCTAGCTTGCTTTGTCGGTCGATCACAAAGGAATTCGGACCACGAAAATACAGTCCATGAAAGAGTCTTTGTGCTCCCATCCGATATATAACCCAACCCCCCGTCCCACACAAGGATGCCAGTTTTCTCCCAATGTACGAGGCAGCGATCGACGTCAGTTCCAACCCTTGTCTTTCACTCGACACCGCCGCTGATCACGACCCCCTCAGGACGCAATCAAACAGCTCCAGGCCGGCTCCACCCGTGCTCCCACCGATTTGACGTTCATAGCTCTTACGCCAGCTTGTACTTTAGAGCAATACCATCTGATCGCATCTGCCTTTTACGCCGTCCTAGATGATGCCCATCTTCAGGTCTCGAAAAGGGACAAGAGCCTTCCTATCCAACAAGCCTTGTGCCTCGTGAGCCTGGCCTCCATTATCGCAAAGCGCCATGTGTGTTCGGGGGTGCACGCCACCCTCCAGACTCTGGTCTTCCACTGGGTCGAGCTCCATCGGTGGATCCTGTATCTGAAAAACGACTTTGTAGACCAAGAGAGTACCGAGCTTTCATTTCGCCTCCTCGCCAAGAGATGCATTGTCGACTTCCTGGGCATCTGCAACGATTCCTTCCTTGGTCGCATGTTCGATCCCATCGTCGCATCTCCGGGCATCATCGCCACTCTCTTTTCCCTGTGGCGCTTGGAGACCCAGGACAATAGGTTCTCTCTTTCAGTCGATACATCGTTCCATTCTAGGTTCCATATACAAGCAACCCTGGATTCGTGGATGTGCGCGTTCTCACAGCGAGAAAGGTGGGACTGGTCAGAGATCCTCCGTCCCTTTGGTGGCGAGGCTGACGCTCTCGCCGCCACCGCTTTGGATCGCCTCCGCCAAGATGTCGCACGCACACCGATCAACTATGACCTCGTCATATGGGACATCCATCTCATCACAACCCTTTCTGTCAACGAGGTTATCCGCATTCCTCTTCTCAATCAGCACTCGATGACAATACTTACGAATGTCATTAATTCGATGGTAGACCAGTATGCGACCATCCACCAACGTACCCTCGCTGCCAAGTGTATATCTTACGGGTATTGGTATATTCGCGCCTACGTGGAGTCTACGGAAGGGCTGCCTTGGGTCACACAAATCGTCGAAGCTGGTCTCTTGTCCGCTATGCTTTCCACGGAACCATGGATCAAACACTTGAACGGTCAGGATAGCGAAGACTGGGAACCGTTGTTTCTGCTGCTTAGGCAGATAATCCCCATGTACTCGATGTACGGCTCTGTTCTGAAACCCATCACCAAGCGGTTGTCGGCGATCGATACGGGTGACCTACTGGGGAAACTTGATAAAGATGGCTTGCTCTTCCAATCGTGGTCCGTGTTCCAGACGATCGTCCAGAACAGAGCGGCGCTATACAACTTGGTTATCAGCAACGAGACGCATATCGAATCTTGCCAGAATGCAAAGGTATGTTGACCGCGTCTTTTCCACTCGTGCCCGTAAGCATCCACACACGCCCACTGCTATTATAGTGTGCCAAGTCCGGGCCGCCAGGGTCATTTAAAAGTTGCGCCGGGTGCCTCCACGTTCACTATTGCAGCAAAGAATGTCAAGTGTACGACTGGAAGAACGGCGGCCATCAAAAGTATTGCCGTGACATTCAAGCTCGTCGAGCAGGTGAGTGCGAGAGAGAACCTTGTGGATGTCGAGAACGCCTGAACACTTGCGCGTCAGATGGCCTCGTGTCGCGTCTATCAAAGCGCGACGTCCATTTCATCGACCGGGTCATCGCCCAGGACCTCACTTTCTTCCGTGATCGCATCCAGGGTGCCGCCATGATGCTGAACGTCAATCCGGTGATCATCGAGCTAGACTATATGGAAATCCCCGTGCAGGTCGACATCGGTTCCAGACAGACAGTGCCAGTGATAAAGACGTGCCAATGCGATGTGCCCCTGGCGCAGAAATGGAATCACATGATCGAGCTTGCGCAAAAGTCGACGTCAAGGAAGGTCCTCGTACGCGCGCTCTTACCTGGGGGCACGTCTGAAAAGGTGAAGCTTCAGTGCCTGCCTCTCAAACGGGTCCTCGGAGGTTACACTCCCGCGACGAATGAGGAATCGATGTCAGAACTCGATGAAGCATTCGATCTGCTATACTCACGTGTGGGACAGTCATTTGGTGTTGTAGATGCCGCGTTTCCGAGCGAGACGATGAGAGCAATGAAGGAAAAGACGAGCGTGGGGGGAAGAAAGCTTTGATGCAACTGATTGGCCAACATGAGATACATGCTACACAGGTCATTTTATGTAAAGACCTCGTCTGAGTCGAGTCGCTCGCATCTCTTCATTTATTGCGACTGCCTTTATAACGTATTGTACTGTTACCAGCTTTCCGATGATGGTATAAACTGGACACTATTATTGATATCAACTGGGAACCGGATCCGGGAGTGAAGTCGGTGAGCAGCAAAGTCCCAAGGATGAATTGTGTAGGATGTGATTGATCTGGTTCCCAGGTGCGAGCAAAGTCCAGCCGATAAATCATAATAAATGTGATCTCGTACAATATGAGAAATGTGCAGTGGTATAGGCATCGAAGTCAATGAGGAAACAAGAGCAACTAGAACAAGTATCAAGAACACGTATTGGTCAATTTATTTAACGGGAACGTGTAACCCGCTTGAGCCCAAGTCGTTAGGTTCGGATTGCTGTAAGCGTTTAGATGTCTAGAGAATACTCGGGTTAGATGACAATGCTCGGGTGGCACCGACTACCACGTACGAGTTGATATATGTTGCAGTCGGATAATCGGGAGGGTCGCATGTCAATGCGTTTTGTAGCCCCTCTCGTTGATATAGGCGAACGTAATCGACATACATCGCACTAGGGAATTTCAGGGCACTATAATCCGCAGCTTGGAAGGCAGCTAAAGAAGTATCAGGAACTCTGCCGTACTGGCACGAGAAGAACCTGCTCACGAGACATGCCCAAGTTGAGGATGATGAACTGTCGAAAATCAGTTTGACCGCATTCCGACGTTTATCAAGGAACTGACCATCGGTTCCTCGGGAATCAGTCTTGAGCTAACCTGCGAGATTGAATCGGGTCCGACGGAGGCTGAAGTTACTTTCCACGTCTGCGCGCTTTGACTGTACCAGGTGACGTATCCAGTAGGCCGATTACTGGGGTTCGACCAGTACTCAAATCCATATGTCGCATAGTGTTGTCCGCCATAATTTTGACTATCGATGGTACTCAGTGCGGACAGAGCTTGCTGATAAGTGGAGCCTAGGTATGTATTGAAGACAGTAATCGCCGAATCGTTGACGCTAGTCGCCGGAGACGCATTGTTGAACTGGTATTGGTAGTTGTAAGGGGCAACTTGGAGACTTTGGGAGACTTGTCCTTGGAATGGGGACGAATACACATCTATCTGTGCTTCCAAGATATCGATTTCGGGTACTCCGCGACCCACATATCCACTGCTCGTCGTTGGGCCGGGGTGGTCTGAATTGGGGCACGTACATGCAGAAAGCCGCTGGCCGGGTTGGTAACTCAACGGGCCACCATTAACCCCACCTGTGGCAGCCGCTGCTGGAGTACCATCGTAAGTCTGGTTGGGAAGTGTTCCCACGTCACAACTGTCATAGCTGAACGGCCATGTGCCTATGGATAGACGGATAAGCGTTCTGTCGGAACAACGATAGGTATGAAGAAAGGTACACACCTTCCGTTGTTGAACCATAACCAGGGCGTCCCTAACCCACTGGTAAGGTCTGACAATCGATCGATCAAAAAGAACATACCAAATTGCCCATAGTCCATGCGCCTATCAGTGGTAAGAGGCCAACAGGATACAAAGGTAAACGAGGCACTCACCAGGCCAAAACCCTGGACCCTGAGACGATCCTGGAAGACTGATGCTAACTTCAAGATACCCAGTGGTAAAGCACAACTTGTTCCATGAGGTTATCATACCTTTGGTGACAGAGTCAGCAATGGACGAAACTCCCACAAGTCGATTACGTACCACTCATGAAGTTCAAATTGTGGGTGGGTTGTTCGGAGATCGTGATTACCATCTTTCCGTCTTTTGTTGTTACCGCCTTCGGAGACCAATTAGAGGTCATCATTACGCTTGACCAGGATATTGGCGTACCTGAGGATCATACCATTCCAAGTCAGCCGTGGGCCTGAGCGTACGCCGACGTGAGTGCCCGGGTCACCTCTACACTCGTGGACTGGTGGAACTCACCAGTAGTGCAAGTTGGATGCTTCCCAAAAAGGATCATCGCCTGGCCAAAAAGTTCGACCGTCTGCGTTGAATTCATCGCTAAACACGAGTTGGTATGTATAACCATCACTGCCAACCCGAGATTGTGCGGACGAGGGTGTGTCGGGATCGACGAGTCTTGGCAGGCCAGGAAGATTTGGTACTTGACCGGTAGAGTTGATACCACCGAGGTTGTACCCAGACGATGTGCTTGAAGCTGTCGTATAATAGTGGATGATGGGATAGCCAGCGAAGAGAGTGACCAAGCCGACCACGAGGACAAAGAGCGCGAAGACATTTGCCCACCCTCGAGCAGAGAAAAAAGTGAAAGAACTATCGAGCGCTGCGTCCTGGACAGGATCAGGGTTGTGGAGGGCGTCGTCTAGATCGGGGTCCCTTGTATCCCACATATACGGGGGTACCGAAGACGAATTTGCCGCGAGCGCACTGGGCATCTTCTCAGCTCCAGTTAAGGAGGAGACTTCCGAGGGAGCAGCGCTGAATCGAGAATTTTGAAAAGCGTTGTCTCGGGCCGTCGAGGGGTTGTACTACAAAGGAAGGATTCAGAGAGAATCAGAGAAGAGATGGAGGGAGACACACGGAATATGGACCATAGGCGCCACCAATCGCACCAGTGGCGACACCTTGAGCGATAGCACCTCTGCCTGGCTGAAACTGACTGCTGAGAGAGGATGACCGAGCCGGGGGCCTGGAGGCTGTCTGTGAGCCTGACATATTTGCTGGTTGAGGGCTCTGTGGGATGGCGTAGTAATCCTGCGCGCTCTGGGCTGGTTTGCGCTGCATGGACGTTGAGGGGAGAGGAGCAGACGGAGCACGGGAACCAACAAAACGTACAGACTGCGCGCCAAACGTGGCTATCCAAACTTGGACTGACACCGTCCCACGATCGACATACCTGCCAAGTACCAGTAAAATATTCATTCCACCTCGCCGTATTCTACATGTTCATTCGACAGACCGTACCGCTACCGCTCGCTCCATCGAACACAAACAAGTTGGCTATCGGCGCTTCCCGTGCAGCCAGTGCTTTCAGAATATCTTGAGCCAGCATTCCACCTACAACAGCACATACCGGCGAAAATTCGTGAGAGGCCGCGGTGGACAGCGTCCTGTAAAGACCCGCGTGTCAGCACCACAGTTCTCCGATGTATACCACGGCACTCACTCGATCAGCTCCCGTGGCATCGTATCAAGCACTTGTCTGTTTACACCAGATGTCTCCAACAACGAATTGGCTATCGACAGAAGCTGTGGCGCTTCCTCCAGGCTCTCCGGAAGCTTCCCACAGTGGGCGTACTGGTACTCCCAGATGGCTTCATCGTCCACTACTCGTCAGCACTCGGTGGGAACGATATCTAATTCAACACACCCAGTATTGCATGCACGACAGCCGGATTTAGTTCCTTCGTCTGTCTTCTCGTCAAAATAGACCATCGGTGGCGCAAGGCCATGTGCAAAGGTGAGTAAACTGCACTGGCTTTTATATTGCGGGGTGCATCACTTGGAGCAGACCGATCGCTATCTCAATCGGTACACGATAAAAGACGAATTGAGATGAAGAACGAATATCGGGAAATACTCACGGGGAAATGTAATCGTGCTTGAGTAGATCACAGAAAATGTAACCCATCAGACCAAAGGTTCCACCGGCGTAAAACGGTTTCCCGAAACGCCGGCAAACTTCGTTCATACGAATCTTGAGAGACGGGCCAGTCAGCATGGTGAAGACGAGTCTATCAACATCCGGGGTATCTCACCAGTCCTTCACGATCCCAATCGGTCATGCAGACAAGGTCGACGCCCCTTACTAGTGCATCAAGTGACTCCCGCTCTTGCAGCGCGTCGTGACTTAGCGTCTGAATAGTGACGAGCGGGTTCAGACTTTCTATCCGGGTCTTGGCGACATCCACTTTCTGTCGAATGATAGCTTCATCAGCCCACAACGCCACTCGCAGAAAAGCGTGATCATGATCAAATTACCTTTTCCCCCACATCATCATCTCGGAAAAAGAAACCTGTCCCGAGGTCTTCTTCGCTGACTTGGTCCGTGTCAACGATAACAAGCTTCCCAATTCCGGCGAGGACGATATTCTTGATGGCCTCGGTTGCGGTTCCCCGTAATCGGACGATTAGAATAGTCGCATTTCGCATTCTGTACCGCCAAACGGTCAGTCTCCAGACTGGAGGTCGTACGTACACGAGAATTCACCGTTGCTGAGCTTCAAGACCCCATAGCCGTATTTGCCGGTCGTAGACGGCAGCTTCGTCTACAAGAAATGAATCCGGTACAGGAAATGGGCAAGAACGCGTCCATCTTCAGAAACACGAAGAATGGCAGTTCAACGTGAACTTACCCTCTGTAATCTGGACAGGATTCGATTTGGTACTACCTTCATAGTCTGATGACATGTCAACGTGGAAGTTGCTTCAAAGGATAGTTGTTCTTGAGCTTGCTGTACCAAGGACAAACGTCGTCATGACACGTGATCAAGGTGAACCAACCGAACCGGCTCGGGTCGATTAATGGTACGTCCATCGAGACGGCAAGATTACACTAGGGAATATAGATATGGTGCACGTAACGATCGTGTAGTGCTAGCAGCACGCCAAAACACTAGGATATCGCAAAACTCGAAAAGCAAACAGAGCACAAGGGTAGCAAAGAGTGGCGAGACGTGAGCCCGTCAGACGATAGGGATCCCTTCAGCAATTGAAGTACCATCTCGGTCGTCATCCAGGCTGTGGGGGTAAGCTTTGCGCCAGATAGGGTTCGATGAGAGAAACTCACAGATAATTCCGTTCAATCTCAGACAGAATTGACAGGAAATCCCCTTGAGCACAAAGCATGGTTTGAGTCAGTACAGTGATGGTGAAGATCACTTACAAAGAAATGCATGCGCCCGCGCAGCAGATGCAGGGGCCGTCTCTGCTTTGCGGACCGCATCGAGCAACGTAGAGGCGACGAACCGTACTTTGTGGACCTGTAGAGTGTCAGCTGTTGGAAAACGCCAAACTGCAGGTCTCACCAATGAGGGTCCATTAGTAGCTATTGACTGAATAGGTATGCTGTCGAGGTTTTCAGTATCATACGATCCCGGCATGCAATAGAAGTCACCTGTGAAGAATATTAAGAAGATCACTTGCAATAGCTTCCCGGTCTTCCGCAACCTGATGCTCGTCAATATTACCCTGCAAAGAGATCTCAAGTTCATCACGGTATTGCTCAATGACAAATCGAACGAGTTGCTGGACGCCCTAATTACCAAACCATGGTGCAAAGCGATAGTAAAGAAAGAGTTACCTGGGTCACGTAAAGATTTGCTTGCATGACTAGAAACGGATTCAAGGCATTTGCACGGGACGCCTTGGGATTGTCGAAAAAGTCCTTCACTTCCGCAAACGTCGCCTGCCGGAAGCCGGCACCGCCATATTCAGCTGAGAGGTGGTTGTGTTGGTGAGCCTGCTTTAGACGCAGTGGTTCCGGTGCATGCATAAGAGCCCCTAGGATACGCGAAAGTAATGACTGGACCTCTTCAAGACGCGCCGTGGCAAACTGTCCCTGAGGAGGAGATCGCTTGTCTACCCTGATACGAACCAGTATTTCTCCCAGTAAGGCAAATATTCTAGATATATAATTTAGGCCGGACACAATCGCTGTCTTTCCATGTGGCTGGGGCAAATATGCACTAGGTATAATGCTGGACAGACAGCGCGAGGGCAGAGCAGTGTTGAGTTAACGGTCACTTTTGCAAAGGAGGTACGTACTATTCATCGTCGAGCTCTTTTGGGAAATGAACTGTACAGTCTTCGTCACGAAGACATATAGGTCGTCCCAACAAAATTGACATGGATTTGTCGGCTGAGTATCGAGGCAGGGGGAGTTTACGCTCGCTTGAAGCAGATATATTATATACATACCTCCGAAAAGTAGCCAAAAAGTCCTGCGGCGGACCTCGCATTCGATCGGGTCCAATCCTTCATAGGATGTTTCTTCGTGCATACGAAGGGTGACAGCGATATGGGCAGCTTCGCCAAAGGCGGCATGTTGCGTAGCGTCATGTCCCTCGCAAAAGTGGTAGATGGAGTCGCTAAGGAAAATTTAGACCACATCGCCAAGGCACGAATAAAGTCTTACAAATAGCGAACGACGACGTGCATGGACGTGGGGGGGTCATATGAAACAATTGTGATATGCCGGCTGGCTTCATAGCAAGTCTGAGCGAGCTTCCGCACGACTGCACGTTCCATGGGAAGATAAGACCTTGGGACCTGCACAAGAGTAGACGCGACTGTTGACATGACTAAGGCGAAGAACAAGGGATCCCGCTCTTCCCTGCGTGAATGAAGGTCGGCCATGAACGATGGCTTATGAACACAGGGGGTGAGTGGATAAACAAAATCGAAGAAAAGGGCAATAATGAGAGATATGGTGTCCCTGTGAGCGATGTCTTCTAGGCGGTGCGGGCGGTAAAAGTATGAAAGAGGGGGAATAGTCGTTGGGGGGAGGACAGGCAACGGCTGATGGTGTTTGTACGACCAGTTGTGGGCAGAAAGGGAGGCATAGGGTTCGGAAGATGCGTATTGCTGAGTGTCGTCGGCCTTTGGTGCGAGGACTGCATTCGCAGCGGACTCGTGCGAACCGTTGAACAAACTCTGTGGGATGGCGTGAACAGGCGAGTAGTGGAAAGAATCAGCTGTGATCGGGTAACGGGAGGGTGATATGATCGAGGTGGTTGTTTGAATTGGTGTGAGGGAGGGCTCGAGGTAAGATGGGGTTGGTTGTGGAAGTGGAGGGGAAACAGGGGCCCGGGTGGGACTGGCGAGGGAGCAATGGGCGGAAATTGGCGATCTCGCATCAGGGGCGGCGGGGTCGCGGGTATCTGGTTGGGAGTGTTGCGCGACGGCGGCGGCAGCCTCTTGTAGCCGACGCAAGTATCTAGCGAAATGATGAATAGGGAAGTCTGTGGATGGTGAATGGCGCACAGATTGGGAGGGCCTCTTTTCTTGGGCTGGTAGTCATAGGTACAGGGGATGCCGAGTGCGATGCAGTGCTTGCATGATTGCTTGGGATCGTTGGGGTTTTCTTTGGCACAACGAACCTTGCGAGCTCTGCAGGCATCGCAACCTGAAGTCAAGCATAAGGGGAAGGCAGGATGACGTGATGCGGGGTAGACACACTCTGAGATTGCCGCCTAAGAGAAAGGAAGGGGGTCAGTGATGGATCAGGAGAAAAGAGGAAAGATTAACATGGCAAGCTAGAAGACTGGAAGGGAAGGGCGGGGAGCGTTGGAAGGGACGGTGCGGCAGGACGATGGAGGGAGGGAGGACGAGGACGGCCAGAGAAACCTGGGTCTATCAGTAACTGGCAGCGAAGCTTTTTTTGCTCTAGCGCCGGTCATGGTGGGTATCGAAGGCAAGTTCGGTGGTGAAATGCCTGCATTATTTATTATTTTCAACGATAATTATGTAATTTCATGGCCCCTCTCCCCCAGCGCACGCAGCATTGCCCGTCCCCGCCCGACGTCCAGTCTCCCCTCTGCGCAGTGTCGTCGCACCATAACCCTAATCGCCCGTCGCTGCGTCCTCTGCGCCCCGTCCGCCCACTCCGTCTTGCCCCGTATCAGACGCGCCCAGAAGTTGAATGCCATCACCGGGTCCTCCAGGTGCAGGCACGCAGCGATGCAGCACTTCCCTACGTTTGGCGTATGCACAACGCTCCACTCCCCTGTCGTCCGCACAACGTCCCATGCCTGCCGAACATTAGCCTCCAGCCGCTCATCGTCCGTGCCTTCTCCGACCGCCACGCTCGCCTGGATCAGCGACACCATTGTCTTCGACGATAGCGACACACCAGCTTCCCGTGCCCGATCAAGTATTTCCGTCACCAGCTCGGCGTCCCCGTGCACGATCGCCTCATGCAACACGGTGCCAAACGTGACCCCGTCCGGTCGCAATCCCTGGTCGACCATCCGGTACACCAGTTGACACGCCGCCCTCGGTGATTGGCGTGCCATCGCGGAAAGCGCAATATTGATGTCGTGTCGGTCTGGCATCTCCCGCCGCCCAATCAACACTCGCAACGGACGAAGCCCCTCGCTCATCTCCCCGAGCATGAAATACCCTCGCGCAAGCGCGCTCAGGTCAAAGTGATCTGCTTCCTCCAGCGGTAGTATCGACTCCCGAAATGCCCCCAGAACTTGACGGGCAAACCGGTAGTAATTGGTTCCCCTCGTTTCGTCTAGGTCCGAACACCCTTCGTCCACACGAGGCTCCCGAACCATCTTCCTTTCCAGCTTCGCCCGTGCCCACGAGTCGCGCCGAATGAATAGACTAACCACCCGAAGCATCGTTGCTGCGTTCCCAACCACGAACTCGTGTCCATAACCCACCGAGTATCTCTCCCAAAGCGCACGCGCTTCCGTCGCGAATCCCAGGCTGGCAGCCAGGGCGATGAATCGACCTCGATCATAACGGGGTATGGGCTCCGACGTGTCAACAACTTGTTTTGCCAGAGAACGTGCGAGATGCACGTCATGTTTTTGTCTGGCGAAATATGCCATTAACCACGTCAACGTCGCACCCCGGGGTGATGGGTAATCCCTCATCGCTTTGACTCGACGAGACTGGGTGCGACTGTAGAACACGTGGGCGGATTCGCAATCACCTGCCCGCAATGCCCGGCTGTAGAAGAGGTGGACAGTTTTGGTGGGAATCGTTATACCAGAGCGAGGATCCACGAGATGGCACATGAGCCAAGCACATGCTTTGAATTGCGCGGGAGAACATCTCTCCAGAGAAACATGCAGTAGTTCTAGCGCAAGGGGTTCCAAATCCTGTTTGAGCGAATCTTGCGACTTCATGATCGACGCAATGAACCCCACGCCACGATAATGCCAGTCCCAATGCAGACAAGCCCGCGCCAATGTACATCTCACAATTACTGCGAAATCATGCGCGAGTGGAGATGGGACCTCGGTCAGGAACGCTTCGGGAGGTATATGACCACGATCGGAGAGGGTCTGGAAAAGTTCAAAAGCTTCGTGATATCGCTTCAACGATACAAACTTGTCGATTAACGCGTATGCGAGGGAAGTGGCTTCAGGAGGCCGGTAAGACACAGCTTTTGCTCCCGTAGGCGGCTGGAGCGACGCGAGGTGTTTCAAGAAAGGACCAAGGACCAAATTTATCAAGGATTGGTCAAGCGTGTCCGAAGTTGTATCATCTGTGATGGTTTTCATTGCGTGCAATGCTGCTGGTGCGGGCAAGACAGAGAGTCGATCCTGGCGATGGATGATTGTGAGTAGGGATAGTGTCGTCCGTGTGTCCAATAGATTGGAATATCGGTGAGGGATGCAGAGGAGGGACACAGCTACTTCGGCACGCTGCTGTTCGCGAAGGAGATGGTCGTCCAGTACGTCTGCTGTAAGACTAGCCACGATGTCCTGAGATCCATACTTGACAGCTCCTTCTGCGAGGCGGCAAAGAACATCGGTTGGCAGAGAGGCGGACCATGTGGGATCTTGGGCGCGTAATTCTGCGTAGGCATCAAAGGGGCCGTGCTTGGTTTTCTCAGACATGGCCTGCTTCGCCACCAGTTTAGAATTTTTTGCCGTCTTTGGCACCGAGTAACGCGATACATGCAACACTCTCTCCAACAGGGCTGCTCTTGGATCTGGGGGCGGGTCATCGGGTCCGACGGCGGGTGGCTGTATCGCAACCTTCGGGAAACTCTCGCGAGTGACAAGATTGGCATGGCTGTATCTGAGGTCGAGGAATGTTGTGTCACGGACATGACCCTGGACGAGTCGTTGGGTGGAAGCTGGGTTGGAGATATGCGCTCGGAGGATACGGCGACAAAGTAACATATGTTAGCTAGACAGAACATGTGGTCAACCGACATCCTTGCTGCAGTACACAAGGCTGCTCACCGCATGCCGCATGTGTAGCCGGTTCTTGACAGGGAGATCTCGACACCCTGAATAAACGCGACCAAGACTTGCGCCCTTTGGTCTTTGTTGCGGATGAAAATTTGGGGAAGCGAAAGGTAGCTATGACAAACAAGGACAAATACATGTAGTGGTAGTCGTATCGTACAGTCGCAAATGCAACAGGTCTTTTGGAACATTCGCAGCTCTGGTGTTTTATGGGGAGATTCCTCTCGAAGTTCGACAAAAACAATATGGTGTTCCGTTTGTACGCTTGATGCGCCCGACTCAAGTCTCGCTGGTACACTCGGTCATCCCTCAGGGGGTCTCCTTTTTCGGACGACCACACCACGTGACCCCATGTAAGCTACAGTGCGGCACGTTCACCGTCGTCTGCTGCAATGGGTGCCAGCCAGTCGACAAGCTCACAAGCCCAGACATCTCATGCCCTTCATGTCTTGCGCGTCACCCCGTCTTCCCCAGCATCTCAGACATCCATCGAACCCTTCTTCGACTTCATCGTCGGTTACAACGACATAGATTCCTTCTCTGCCGGGACAGAACTTCACGCAACTGAGCTAGAACGAATCGTCGAGGAACACGAAGGACGGGCTCTAAACCTCCTCGTATGGAGCAGCAAGACACGTGAAACACGAGGTTTGTCGCCTTCTTCACTTGCCACTTGTAAATCCTCGACATCCATCGCCCTTTTCCTGACAGCGGTTCCTATTGTGCCCTCTCGTGGATGGGCACTCGCACAACAGGCGAATCTTCCGCCGGAAGACTCTAGTACCTCGTCACAACCCTCCCTGCTTGGTCTTAGTATGCGCATGTGCGAATTCGAGTCCGCGACTGACAATGTGTGGCACGTGCTTGAAGTGATGGAGGGAAGCCCTGCTGAGAGTGCCGGTCTGGTTCCGTATGGCGACTGGATAATCGGTTGGTCCGGTGGTGTCCTGAGCGCTGAAAACGATTTCTATGATGTGGTAGAAACCGTACGGTATCCTTTACCAGTTTGGCCACACATCTTTCTGACCTACACCAATCCAGCACGTAGATAAACCCTTACGGGTCTATGTTTACTCCTATGATTTCGAGTATGTTTCCTGGACATCGCCTTGCTTATCCGAGACTCACGACACGTTTTAGCAACCTTCGAGAGGTTGTCCTTGTTCCGAACCGCCATTGGGGTGGGGAAGGACTCCTTGGATGTGTTTTCGGGTGTGTTCCCATTCGTCACTTCACGACGGCCGAAGAAGTAAAACTTTTGTTCAGATTCGGCTACCTCCATCGTATCCCATCTCAATCAACAGATCGCAAAACACTCGGTGCATTACACGAACACGCCAACCTCGACGATCAACAACTCTTCGTTCCTGCTGATGTCTCCCCAAATACGGCTCCCTCTGATCCTGCGTTGGGTGACCACGGCCACCTCCTACGTCGTCCATCGCCGACAGTTGCACATCCTCATCCCACCCGCGCCAGGGAGGCGACCCGTCGGACCACTGACCACACACTTGAACGCGACACTCCATCTACTTCACGTCCCGGCACGCCAAGAGGTTTGATCCAGACACCAAGGCCTTCTTCTCAGCCGTTCGGTACAAGCCGTTCTTTCGGCTCCTTCCTCAACGGTGATTCGTCACCCCAATCATGATTGCGTTCGCACACTCAAAGGGTCTACCACATGTCAACGGACAGGAGCGACACCAGGTCTGAATTCGATTGCAGGCCCTGAGCAGCAGCGGCAGCAGCAGCTCAATACAAACAAGGCTTCACGGATGATAGAACACGGGGACGAAGGGGGTGACGAAGGCGACGTTTCTGATGGCAATGGCAGCGTTTCAGAGACGGACTTTGGCAGTCTTACAAGCGTTGAATAACCCCAGTTTTGAGTGGAGTAGATGTTCCTCTCGATGTTCCTCACATCAATTGAACGTGTTACGAAGATGATATCCTTGGAGTGTGAAAGAAATACATATTTCAAGGCCATGTCCTATATGCAAGTTTATACATGACAGTCCAAATATCTATCTTACGTGAATGGATCTCCGTTACATGTATACATTGTGCGGCAACAACTAGGTTTCGGGCGATTCTGCATCAGCCAACGCACCAGTGCGTGGATTGAACTCCAGATGAAGGGCAATGGAAGGCCATACTGAACGACCATGAGCGCCGAATTGTGCAGTTAAGTAAAAGCCACGGACCTTCTTCAAAGCCTGGGTGCCGTCCGTTGCGAATCTGACGCCACACATTGCGCATGGCGTCCGACGCCCGAATATCACTCCAACGTTCCAAAAAGTAGTTCACCTGCACCTTTCTCACCTCGGCAAAAGTAGCAGAGAAAGGAGAGAACACCTCGAATGGAATGTTCTCCACAGTGAGAGACTTTTGAATGTGCTGACCAGATTGGTTAGAGCTCGATACATGAATGAGTGACATCTCCTACCTGGTATGCCCTTTCTCTCAGCTCCAGGAGACCAAGCTCTACGGACTCAGAGACTGGGTCACGGGATGTGTTGTGATTCACTTACTATCGGCTAAACGATATACTGCTTTCGCAGAGCAGGGTGCAGGCCGCCCCGGTCGACATTGTTGCCACCTCTTGATCCACTCTCGCCTCGACGTGGGGTTGTCGGTGTGCGTAGGAGCCTTCACACCGTCATGTAAACTCGACTGGCTATCGGACGGTGTTGCTGTAGCTGTTGTCGCTGTCATCCTCCTGGATGATGCGGCAGCCGTAAAGGACGACGACAATGGAGCAAAAACGATAACATCTGTGTATATCTGTGATGGCTGGTGAGTGACAATCAAGAATTTGTCCAAGTGATCGTCGCACATAGTAAAGAACAGCTTTGTATGTTGCATAAGCAACATCACCTACGATAACCCGCATCTTCTTGGGTCCTGGGACAGCTGGTGTCTCCCGGAGTAAATAGATACGATTCGAACAATCTGGATCTGTCATGATGGAGACATCTTTGCTTCTTGGGGAAGAGGGGTGAGAGAGCTTCGGCCTAACGTTGCGGGCCTCATCTCCTTCGGAAGCAATCGTGGGTACAGCGTTATTTTCTGTGTTTTCTACCCCTTCAGGGTGCTTGACAGCACTATCTTCAACCACGGGTGCTTCACCCGTAGTGTGAGAAGTGCCAGTTTCCGGAACATCAGTCTCGATAGTACCGTCGAAACTAACTTCGTCAGGGGAATCTGACATGAGATCATCCTCTTCATCGTCCGAGTCTTCGAACTGGCGAAATAAGTAAGTAGAATCGGATGCAGTATCTCCTTCATCATGATCCGGCTGGAGATGACCCATGTTAACATCCATGGAGGCTTCCACAAAGCCGGAGCCGAACACTAGGAAATAATGAGTACCCCTGACGAGACATATTGTAGAGCGGTTTACTGGATTGAAAGTAATCAGCACGCTGGAGTAATTTCCTGTTGGCGTATATAACCCGTTTCTCGTTGGGTCTACTTCTCTTCGGGACCACAAACTCGACGTCGGAGTAGAGAGGATCGTCGAGGAGTGCACCAACACAGTCCAAATAGCTCTTCGGGACGAGTTGTGTGGGATTGGATGGAGGTTGTATTGGAGGCTGGGGAGAAGATGTGATGGTGCAGATAATCAAGAACGCATCCGATTCCTTGACTGGAGTAGAGTGATAATAGACATGATCTCGCCTAGCGAACTGGGCCCTGTGAAGAATTTAAGAGGCGGGAAAGTCGGAATTTGATCGGCATCATACCATCCCCAGTTTGCGGTCTGTAACGATGGGTGAGGGAGGCGAGTGCAACAAAAAAGACATGACAAACTTTCGAAGAAAATGAATGATTGTGCGCTTCCTTGATGTTGAAGAGTACTGTTTTCCCTAGGCTGAAGGAACAGCAGTAAGTCAGTATTAGTAAGATGGGGCAGTTGTGGTATGGCTTGCCTTCGCAGTTCGAAGCTGAACTTGAAGACACCTTCCCGGACCCATCTGCGTTAACAGAGGTGGATAGGATGCGCGGATAATAGGTGCAGAGACGTACTTTCCGTCTACGGCGTTGTCCTTTTCCTCTGCGGTTGGCTGGGATATGTCAATGGATACTGGACGGTGATGGAGCAAGTACCACCGACCTCACAAGAGAGGTATAAGCTAACAAAACCTCCGCCTTCCGTTCCCGAGTTTGCATAAAACAAGATCTGGGGGTTGTAATTATTGGGGTCAAGTGGACGGCAGGGCGAGACCAGCGCACCTGCCATTGTCCACCCCCGAATTTGACCGACTTTGTCGCTTTCGACTTGGACTCTCCTTTGCTGTGCGTGCGTTTGTGAGTGTGACGGGTACGTTTGGGAAGGCGCTGGGCGACTACCTTGCATCGAACAGGGATTTGAGTCCTCGGAGTGTCCACTCGAAGGTGATTGTTGAGCTTTCGTGAGCGTCCTGAGGCTTTTCCATGACTCCTGGCCTCGAGTTTAGATGGGTCGCCGTCACTATGCCATACAGTACCACCAGCTGCAGGGCATAGGACGAGTTTCTGTACAAGGTAGTAATAGCCCCTGTGCACGCCTTTGACAGAGATCACGTGTCGCTTGCAGTTGCCAGACGTGTGAGCCGGTGCCAGTGCTCTGCCAGTTGCTCGAGGCCTCAGGCGCTGGCGGGACAAAGCAACGTCGCTACGACGACTGCCACTGCCGTTGCCGGCCTGCAAGTTAGCGCCAGCCCAAGAATAGTTCCCCTCCTCTTCCCTCGCACCGTGACATCCTCTGCCACCTCCATCACTCCACCTTCCTTTCCCCTGGTGTAGATGTCGACCGAGGACCCCTTCACGGCTCGAATCACAGGTACGCCCATCACCTCACGCTTGCTGTTCACCTCCCAACATCTCCCCCAGTCCTCGCCGCCAACTCCCTCGTCAAGCGCGAGGTCTTCAGTCTTCCAGACCCCTTTGCCGTTGTTTCTGTCGACGACGATCAGACATATACCACAAACGTAGTCAGGCGTACCCTTTCTCCCGCGTGGAATCAGCATTTTGATATGTCCGTCTTCCTTTCCGTCGGGGTGCACGTTCCTCACTATTGGTGCACGCAGCACTGTCCGGCATTCATCCACTATAGTCATCCAGATCTTTGACCAAAAGAGATTCAGAAAGAGAGATCAAGGTTTCCTCGGTCTCGTAAAGTTGGGCGGAGAAGAAGTCTTTGCTTTCTCTGTAAACGGACACGGTAGCTTCCTCCTCCCTTCCCCCTTCCTCTTCTCATTATCAACTCTACTAGGACTCATCAGCAGAGATCTCACCCAGTCCTCAAGTGGTGCCCAAGTCTACGGCAAACTCCTCTTTTCGCTCTCTCTACCCCATATCGGAGGATCACGGGTCCGTGCTGAACAAGCGCTTAGCGCCCTTCCCGCGCTACAGCTTTCAGACGCTGCGTCTTCGACATTGCGTTCACGCAGGAGCACCCCTCCCCTTCGGCCAGAATCATCACCACATAGCCCTCACTATTCATCCATGTCTTCCTTCACTCCTCTCGAGGGCCCTCCAACTTCAGCCTCCACCCGGCCCCGCACTGCCGGCGATGCAACCATTTCTCCTGTTTCACAAACATCTCACCCACTCAGACATCAGTCAAGCACTCCCAGCGGGCTTGGCGTATCACCTGCTGACAGTGCAACCAACTTGGGTTCGATTCATCGGGATGACGTCGGCCCTCTCCCGCTTGGCTGGGAACGTCGATTCGACGCAAATGGAAGAGCATACTATGTTGATCACAATACTCGTTCTACCACGTGGCAACGTCCTGTTTCCGCATCGGAGACTCCATCGCAGCGTCCACCGTCGTCATCCCGATCACAATCCCACCCGCCACAACCTTCCGGTTCCAGTGGGATTTATGCCGATGTCCCGTTACCGGAAGGATGGGAGGAACGTCGCACTCCTGAAGGCAGGCCATACTTCGTGGATCATCACACGAGGTCGACCACATGGAGCGATCCACGATCATCCCAGGTCACCCTCGCTGCTGCGTCCGCCTCTGCTAATGCCAGTGCCAACCTCGGCCCACTTCCATCTGGATGGGAAATGCGGCTGACCTCCACAAGCCGTGTTTACTTCGTCGACCATAACACTCGCACAACGACATGGGATGATCCGCGTTTGCCGAGCAACCTAGATTCGAGTGCCCCCCAGTATAAGCGTGACTATAGACGAAAGGTGATTTACTTCCGGAGCCAGCCTTCTATGAGAACGAAGGAGGGAAAATGTGAATTCAAGGTGCGGCGAAGTCGGGTCCTGGAAGACAGTTTTGCTGCGATCATGAAATTGCGTGGCGACGACATGAAGAGGAGGTTGGTCATTAGGTTCGAAGGCGAAGATGGTCTGGATTACGGAGGAGTCTCCAGGTATGACGAAAGGTATATTCCTGGCCCACCACTGATTTTTCCACTAGGGAATGGTTCTTCCTGATTTCCCATGAGATATTTGATCCGTCGTATGGGCTCTTCCAATACTCTGCACACGACAATTACACACTTCAACTCAATTGGATGTCTGGGATTAACCCTGAGCATTTGACTTATTTCAAGTTCATTGGCAGGATTATGGGATTGGCGATATTCCATAGACGGTTCTTAGATGCTTACTTCGTCACAAGCTTCTACAAGATGATCCTGGGGAAGAAAACGTCTCTTTCGGACTTGGAGGCCGTTGATGCAGATCTGCACAGGAGTTTAGTATGGATGTTGTAAGGACCGTTCTCTATCCCCAATGGAGCTGACTAACCGCCATCATCTGAATATTAGGAAGAACGACACTACTGATGTTCTCGACGAGACTTTTTCAGTTACCGAGGACCGTTTCGGAGAAATCATTGAAGTAGAACTCAAGCCTGGCGGAGCCCATATCGCCGTCACTGAAGAGAACAAAAAGGAGTATGTCGAAGCTGTTGTTGAGTACCGCACCAAGACAAGGATAAAGGAACAAACAACCGCATTCCAAGAAGGATTCAGGGAGCTCATTCCTTCGGAATTGATTGACGTGTTTGATGAACGGGAGTTGGAGCTATTGATCGGCGGCATGTCCGAGATTGACACGTACGTTTCTTGATAGAGTGGCAAGAAAGTTGAGACGACTGAATGACTGGCCGCAGGGATGATTGGATCTCGTACACGGACTACCGCGGCTACGAGAAGACAGACCAGGTTATCGAGTGGTTTTGGCAATGCATTCGGAGTTGGCCGACTGAGCGCAAAGCTCGTTTGCTGCAGTTTGCAACTGGGACTTCACGGGTTCCCGTCAACGGTTTCAAGGATCTGCAAGGATCGGACGGGCCCAGGAGGTTCACGATTGACAAGTCCGGAGATCCTTCACAATTGCCGCGGAGCCATACATGCTTCAACAGGATCGAGCTCCCTCCTTACGAAGACTATGAGAGTTTGGAAAGGAAACTAACGTATGCTATTGAGTACGTCGAATCTCGTTGCCCGCGCAAGGATTGTATACTAATTCTCGAAACAGAGAAACGGAAGGTTTCGGAGTAGAGTAACGGACTATTCTTCGTTCTTGATCACGCGATTTTCATTGGCTGTGGGCTGCTGCGGTGTATCTATCTCGTGCTGACCCTTGGATGGGCCTTGGGTACTCATTTAGGGGAGAGTACGTCTAAGATTGTCACAGGTGGTCATGCGATGTACAGATGTAATCCAACTTATCCATGCGACAAATGTACTGTAATTCGCACACTTGTCAGGCCTACAATCGGTGGATCCATTCAGCGAGCTGAGGACACGGTTCCTGTACGAAGGCACCATGCGGGCAGAAGACGGATTCCAGTTGGTACGTCGCCGAGTCTGTATGGTGTAGTTGTATCTGAACGCAGCGCCCACCCTGCAGACTCATTTCACTGAGCGCAATGCATATCTCAGTGACCCAGTGCTGCCCGATCTACTCAAGAGGCTTTTGCCTTCAAAGTGCGACAACTCTGGTGACTAGGATTTCGCTCATAGACATTCCAGCATAGCAAACGAGATTGAGCCCGACCTCGTGCGTCTTGGCACGGAGATAATCACCAGTAAGTGTGTTTTTTGCTCCCCTCAATACTCTTCAATGGGCCAGATCCTGACTTGTGTTGGAAGGCATTCGTGCTATCAGCGAACGCGCCACCCCTCCACGCCTGACCCAGTACAATCACTGGGGGCAACGGATTGACCAGCTCGACACCTCGGAGGCATGGAAGAAACTCAAAGGCGTGTTCTTCAAAGAAGGTATTCCCGGCATCTTTTACGAGCGGAAGTACGGCGAGTTTAGCAGAATATATGGGTTCGCCAAGTTGCATATGCTCGCCGGGGATTCCCATGTGGTGAGCCGGGTTCGTCTTTGTTGCGCGGTCGGCTGGACTTCAAGGTCGGGCACTCTTCAGGTAGGATGCCCGATATCTATGACAGATGGGTGCGCCAGGGGTGAGCTCGATCTCGAGTTGACATCGCTAGTGCACTGATGACACACTCTGTAAACAAGTCCTTGAGCTCGTCGGGACCCCGGAGATGAAGACCAAGTTATTCCCTCGTCTTACAAGGTACGCGCGTTGACCAAGGAACACGAACGAATTTCTTATTTGTCGACAGTCGTGATCCATCCTTT